>OZ026619.1:55673535-55694535 GCA_964020975.1 Hermodice carunculata
GACCCCTCATTATTGTTCAGAGTGATGTGGCCTTTTTCAAAAATTACCTGTTGAACATGCTTCAGTAAACATAAAATTAATTTTTTCTGTATTTGTAGTGCCAAGGACGGACATATTGAGCAAAGAACTTTGTAAACAGATTTTGGATATTGATGATAAGGAATATGGAAGTGTTGCAGGACGTCTGACTATTAACTTTATGAGACAAGTAGGGACAGCTCTAGTGCCTTATGGGAAATGAAGTTTCCAAACATATATATATAATACACACACACACACACACACACACACACAACACACACACACAACACACACAACAAACACACCACACACAACACACACACACACACACACACAAAAGTACATGTGTTAGTCCTGAACTGAATGAGTGCCATACCTTCCAACTGTAATAATTGTTCTGGGTCTATAAGTTCCTCCGACTCATCCATCACTGGAAACTGAATGTCTGAGATGGGCTCCTCCTTGACCCTAGCAGAAGTGAACAACACCATTCTATGTCAAGTTTCAATTTACGACTGGATAGCTGATGAAGGATTTTGATTAGCAATTAATGCTCTAATTTGTCTTGTCACTTGATGGTGCAAACATAGAATCTAGTGTTGATATTAATCAACTGTGTTTCATCTCAGTCAGTGATTACTTAGTATGGAGACAGAATAAATTAATTGTTTCCTGCAAACAAAAATTTACTGCTCTTGACTGGTTTGCTTCAAATGAGAAGCACATGAGATCTATCCTAATTAAGAACTGTGTCCTCACCTACATATTCCACACATAGAGAATCAGTTTATGCTTACTGATTCATCATTTCAACTGCATATAATGAAGGCAAAAATCCATCATGATATTCCATATCACCGAGTTGTCATAACCTACTGACATAGTATTTGCTCCTCAAAACGATACATTTTTTTTTCAAATATATGTATCTGCAATGTTTCAGTCAACGATTTTCAATTGTCTTTCTCACCAGAAAGAATAACCAAAGGGCTGAAGAGTCTAAGCTACATTTGCACTATGCCCTCCCGTTGAAAAAAAAAATGAAAAATTACTATTACTATTAATAATAATAATAATAATAATAATAATAATAATAATAATAATAATAATAATAATAATAATAATAGTAAAAACTATTCTCCATTAAAATGCCAGTAGAGTATATGCATACATGCACCACCATGTCTTAAGTTTTCACACCAAATAATATTACTGCAATAGATATTGCCTAGATGAATGTTATACAATATTTTTTAAATTTAAAGAATATCTCACTTGACATTCTTTGCATCCTCATTGACCTCATACTGTGGGTGTGTCACTCTCTCATACTCCTCCATAAGCTGTCTACATGTCTGCTGCATGTTGACATGGTAATTAATTATTCTTTTCTGGTAGAAATCATGAAGCACCTTGAAGCTGCCTATACCCATTTCATGAAAAACCTGATGCATTGTATCCTAAAATCATAGAGTGTTCTGTGTCAATTGTCAATGCAAAAGGTGCATTAACATGTATTGCTACTCCATATTCATTGCGACATCTTTAAATTATCCAACACATTTCTGTAACTTTTCTACGCTTGAAATTGATGAAATTTACAAACCTATTTTGATTTATCACCTTAGCCTGTCTATGTGGTGATGAAGATGTAAAGCAGAATTGAAAAATAAACAGTATGAAAAATGAAAAAACTTTTTTCAGGCTTCTATAGTGAAAAAAATTATAAAAAAAAAAAGAAAGAAAAGAAAATACACTGGCTGGATAAAAAGTCAAGGTGCAATGGGAGGGGGCTTGCCTTTTTTGTGCAGTACATATATGACAAGTTCTATCACAGTTCAACTTACTTGGCTCATAAATGATTACTAATAACATAGGTATTTGAAAATGAGTGTCATCAACAAATTTAACAGCATTTTATGACACAACTATGAGTCCGATACAAGCGATTCAACATTGAAATAAATATCAATTTAATAAACATGATGGTTTCAGTATGCTTACTGATTGCATAAGTCTTATCCTGAGTACTCCAAATGCCAACCAGGGTACAGGTTACAATGTTCTTTCTACTCCCTTGCCTTTATATATGCTAATTCCCAGATTAGAAGTCTTTTTTCCAGTTGGGTGCCTCACGGTTACTGTGACACATCTGGTGACTATGTGCATCATTAGTTTGTTTATCAGTGGATGAGGATCTCATGGGAATTAAATATTGCATATAAAGTACAGAGTTCTTGTTCTGAGCTTTACAGGAATATCACAAGCATGAACTAATACATGTATATAATGTTCAACATATGCAGCCCACAATACAAGCCAAGTCAGTACCTGGAAGCCTGTGTTACCATGCAGAGCCTCACTATCAACTGCCCTCCTTAGTAACTGGGTCATCTGCAGCAAATATTCATGAGAAATGTCTGTCAACGTCTCTAATATAGAATCTCCACAATCTGCAAGAAATAAAGACAATACTGAAAATTTGATTTGTGAGACAAACAACAATTATGTCACTACTAAGAACATGATATACGCAAAAGCCATATTTAGGAGTGAACTTGCAATACATGTGTGAGCCAACATGTCAACATGAGCCACTTACTGTCATATCCTGCATGTGCACAAAGTGCAGCCACGGATCTGCGTAAAAGTCTCCTGTTTGTAGCACAGTCAATCTCAGGAGGCGCCACACCCAACCCTTCAATTCTGTCACTGATGGAGAAAAGACCAGCCAAAAATCAATTCTAACACTGTTTTATAAAACAACTTGGAGTCAGACACACGCAATTCAATATTGAAAATACATCACTTCACGTCAGATAAATACAGATTTTACAGTAATTGAACAGCACAAGAAAGCATTTTCAGTATAAAAACAATTTAATTTTGCACATTATCACAAAAAGGGCTATGCAGTGAGTAGGTTGGACATCATACACATACATGTAAACTATAATGCATGACTATTTATTCCAATACATCCACGGATGGGAGCCTCAGAAAAATACAAGTATATCCTACTGTCTTCAAGTCTGAAATGTGAAAGTTTTCAAACAATCATACTGACTGAATACAGTTTACCTGTCTGCATCCCTTGGTAGGAATGGTACAGCAGTTTGAACTGAATGTTTTGGGGGTGGACCTGAATATTCAGGCATGGGTGGTACAGGCTGGAAACTCAACTCTCCTTCTGCTTTCTGCAGAAAAGTAATTTTCACAATTAGTACTTGAATCCTTTCTCCACTTAAACCAACCAAAACTGGGTAGTGGTCAAATGTCCTCTGTTTACATAATTTCGACTTTTTCGACAGTACTGAAAAACAATTTGAATTAGAATTTTCAATGAGACCTATCAGGATAACAAGCCGCAGGTTGACAGGTTTCCTTAGTGTGGGTTGGTCACTTAGCACCCAACCCACATCAATGACAGCTGTTGACTCAGGCTTATTTCAATGAAGGGAAAGGGTTAAATGTAGTCTGGATTGAAAGTATTGAAAACAATTGAGTTTTTCTATTAGATGTTCATATACAGTGTACATGTATAAAATGCTGAAGTTTCAGTTGAGATACATGAACAAAGTGTGCCATAGAGAGTTGTAAAACTAATAGATTATTATCCTAGTAGGTCCATACATGTATAGACTGCTCTTAATTTCACTGAAATCCACTGCAAAAATCATTTCCTACAAAGCAGGTGTTAGTCTGGCACTTTGGTTACATGATACAACTGCTGCATTTTGTATTTAGTATAAAAATTAAACATGTGACAACAGCAAAATTGAAGTACTAAAAAGTGACTGACCTGGCTGTCTAGTTGCTGGTGAACTTGCTGGATCATTAGTCGGAGTTTCCGTGAGTGCTGAATCAACTGGATGGTATGAAGTGTGATGGGGTCAAGGTCAAACAGCTCTGCTGGGTAGGGCCTGTCATCGGCATTATGAAAACCAAGACTGAATCATGACTGACCACCAAAACTAGGCTTGGCTCATTGTGTCATGGTTGATTACCAATAGCAAACTTGGACCATTGTATCATTGAAGATTACCAATATTAAGCATGGCACATTGAATCAAGTTTTTATGTACTTCCAATATAAGACTTATCCCATTGAATCATGGTTGACTTCCACTACAATGTACAGTGATACCTGCTGTATGTGGCCACCTCTTCTGCCAAGAAAAAGTGGCCACATACAGCAGGTGACCTGTCACCACACATTAATTTTACAAAGAAATTGACTCCTATGTCCAAGCCTAGTGACCACAAAATGCAATACGTCCGCTCTGGCAGTGGTTGCATACAGCAGGTAACACTGCATTAGACTCAACCCATGGAACCATGGTGGAGTATCAATACTATCTCATTGCATTAAACTTGAATACCAATGCTAGACTCAGCCCATTGAATCATAGTTGACTTCCAAAGTAAGACTTGACTCCTTGAATCACGGTAGATTACCAATATTATGAATATTAGACTCATCTCACTGCATCATGGTTGCATAGAAACATTTAATTTAGTCTATTGGGTCATGGTTGCCTTACAATGTCAGACTCAGCCCATTAAATCATGGTCGATAACCAATAGGAGACTTGGCCCATGAAATCATGGTTGGCAATCAATAGAAAGAGTCAGTCCATTGAATCATGGTGAACTATCAATATTAGACTCAGTCAATTTCCTATTTCCTGTGTTTCAAGAAAGGTACAGAATGAGAGTAGAGGTGGATATTTTCATTAAATTGAATGCTAATAAAATCTCAAATAAACTGTTTAAGTAATTTAAACATAAATATTTGCATGAGTGTTTCAACTATAAGACATATATGAACCTCGATCTACCTTGGAAAATGATGCCTTTCATCCGAGATAGGTTTTTGTTTTTAAGTGTAAGACTCTCATAAAAAAAGCATGAATTACAAATTAAGTTTTGCAAAGAACACTTGAAGTGTGCCTTACAGGTAGCAGTTAAGGGTTACAGTACTCTGCCATGTTTTTGTGTTTCATATAACACTCTTCGAAAGAAAATCTATTTGTCATAACATGTACCAGACACAGTTAATAAAACGGTCCCCCCTACCATCAGGCATCTTCAATGTATGACAATTCTGGCCTGAATGTTCATAATGAAATTGCCATGTTAGCTGTGCAGAGTTGACCTCTCTAGAGGGGGTGACCTCTTTTTAGAGGGGCCTTACAAGAAGGATAATTTATATTCTGTATACAAAAACTTTTATTTTCTGCACCAGTGTAACAGGAAACCCCTAAACACACACCCCAAGCCACGCAATGTAATAATTACTGGAAAAAAATAGTCCTGCATCTATACCACTTTAATTTGGTTTAAGTTGAAGAAGAAATGTATGAAGAGTTTTCTGAAAGACTGTTGTAGGTTTCAAAAACAGATATTCTACTTGGTGCCAAAGCAGCAACGTTAAACTGTCTTTATTGGTAAGTACATGCTGGTAATAATGAAATGCCTTACTCTTGGGATGGTGGGTAATGCATGCTAGATGGCTGATGTAATGGTGGGCCCTCTATCTCCATGGGACGTGGCTTTGTCATCTGTTCCCTCTCAATCGCTGCTATACCAGATTCTGTATCTGGGAGGATTGGTAACTCTCCCCAGTGAGATGTCATGGTGGACCTTGTGATGACAGTATATTACCTGTATTGGGGAATTCAAAACAAAGTGTAAATTGTAACTGTTTCAATACTCCCGATTAAAACAAACTATAGTTTTACTAAATTAATGCAAGTTATCTACAGCAAAATAATCATCTGCTCTAAAGTAACCAACATAATGTGAATACATTTACTTCACATCCATGTTCTCATTTTGGAGGGTTTTACATTTTTTACCTTTCACTGAAACTTAAATTCAATAATTTTGCTATAATTCCTGTCCATGCCATGTTGAAAATTTTTTCACTGGGTTCTCATTTTAGTGGTTTTGAATCATCAGCAAAATACATGAAAATAACAAAAGGTCCATGGGTCTAGTGCTCTGCTGTCACTAATCACGTGAAAGTGAAATGAATATAGCAATAAGAAAACTTTGAAACAACAAAGGAAATTTATTCAAGGAGTACTGCAGTTTTTGGCTCAGTAACATTCCCACCAAGTTTCATGAAGATCCATCAAAAATTAAACACACTAGAGTGTCCACAAATTTTTCACATTTTGACCTATAACTTATGTAATGATGTAGGACATGACCTTATTATCAAACTTGACCTAGATTTTCATACATATGAAATCTCCTGAAAGCTATATGGGCTACCATCAAAACTTTAAAAGTTGTTGCATTCATGTGCTAAAAGTTTACGGATGTCTTTCAAATGGACGGACAGACAGAATGACAGCTGGACGGACATGAGCGATTGTATAAGCTCTGGGTGGCACACCATGTCTTTACCATTACCATGATTACATGGCTTTGTACATGTAGTTCTACGATATATATGTAATGTCACATACATACATATGTCAACAATTATGGATGCCCAGACCATCTCAATTACATAACATTTTTAACTTTAAAGCCTTTAAATATTGGTCGCACTTTGACTGAATTAAAACCTACCTGATTAAAGCTTAGCATCATGACATATATTGGTCACATGGTATGAGTTGGTAACAGGTAACTCTGGCAAAAGCTTTTTGCCTGGTGCACTGCCTTGTGTGCGTCACATATGCCTCTTTTGGCATACAAGACACAAAAAGAGAGTTGACAGATGCCAACTGTCTCGAAGGAACATACTAAAATGCAGATGCGGAGCCCATGCTAAAATGTGGATCCTTGTTGAAGAGCCTCCATATTTTCATTATGTTTCCAATCTGTGTTCTTTAATTCACGTCTTTATATTACTCTATGTAAAATCTACTGACATTCCAAATTTCAGGTCTCAGAAATGTTTATTAGATGGGAAATCTGAAGATCTGCAAATTTGTATGCGTGCGCGAGCCATTGCAGCAATATGTAGCCTGCCATCAGTCGGCCTGGAAAAGAGTGTTAAAGCGAAGGATGGAAAGAAGGAAGGGGGAGAGAGAGAGAGAGAGAGAGAGAGAGAAAGAAAGAAAGAAAGAAAGAAAGAAAGAAAGAAAGAAAGAAAGAAAGAAAGAAAGAAAGAAAGAAAGAAAGAAAGAAAGAAAGAAAAAGAAAGAAAGAGGAAGGGAGGGGAAGGTTTCAAGGTAACACAAACATGTATGTCTAAATTTTGATTTTTTTATGAATTCTTCAGGCAAATCTCAAAAAGGTGTGGACTTGACTTTGTATAGGCCTATATTGTTTGCTTCATTATGCTTTCAGCTATGTGAAACAGGTTTTATTTTATTGGGTATACTATATATATATATATATATATATATATATATATATATATATATTATATACCTACCCAAGAAACAAAACTATTTAACTGCCACAAAACTCAACAAGTGTCAAGTCTGTGTAATTATTACAGGTACAATTCAATCAAATTGCAATGAGGTCAAACGTCGTTTCAACATGTGACCAGTTCGGCATGAACCATTCGACCCACTTACAATTCTAAATAATTCTACTTAGGCATATTTACCTTTGTGGAACATATCGTGAGTGAACAGGAATTACACTACGTCCATGCTACTCCACAGAGCCTTTGCAAGATAACAACAACAGCTAATTCCAGTTCAACCTATTTACAATTCAGTGTAATTAACATTCGGTCAGATAGCATTTGGCGAAGTGTTGTGTATCAGAAGCAATTTATCTGGGGACACAACCAGCTAGCTCCTGGGAACCCAACCCATTGTTATTGTTGTTGTTGAAGTTCAGAAATGGGTGTATTCCATACCCTTAAGTAAACACTAGGTAATTTAGCACCATGTAATAATAATGACCGCAAGGTATAACAAGCACCACTAGGTGGCATATTGGCAAGGTCTACTTGCCGGAACATAACAGAACATAACATAATTTACATAATGCACATAATAGGCGATATTATTGTAAAAAGGCCTTGCAGATACCGAAATTTAAATCCAACAGTTAGAAAAACACCTGAATTTTGTTTAAGAAAGCTACATTCTTTGTAAAGTATATAATACATGGAATGCAGAGGTAAGCACGTACATCACACAGTGTCACAGAGCGAGGGTCAGCCATGATACTACAGAACAGAATCGATGCGCTCATTTAAATTAAAGACCCCTTACTTTCAGTGCATTTCGCAGGTCCCTTTAGTCCACAGAGATCTTTCTAGTTAATTTATTTATCTTCTCATATATTTGTGTGGGTTACAATCAAAGATTAAAGAAATTATTACGATAAATACATAGATCACTTAACCCACAGAATGGGAGGTCCGCCATGTTTGATGTCAGGCATGAAGCGTGTTTATTAGCACATTTCATTAAATACTCATATTGAGACAAAATTATTGCCAGACCAGGAAGAAAAAAATACAAGATAGGAATTACAGCGTTAAGTTTCATATATACTTGATTTATTTTTACTATATCGTCGATTTGTGTTTTGCTTATGTAATGTTATTTTATGTTCCGGAAAGTAGACCTTGCGTGGCACATTGCTTAACCCACAGAATGGGAGGTCCGCCATGTTTGATGTCAAGAATGGAAGGGCTCGGCTTTGGAGGTAGCTTTCTGGAAGTTTTAAAGGCTCTGTATGCAGATATAAATTGTAGTCTCAGTATAGGAGATGTGGAAACTCACGGGGCAAGGTTAGACATTGGGCTAAAACAAGGTTGTGTGTTATCACCCATTTTTTTTTACCATATACATGAGAGAACTGGGGACTGAGCTGTTAGAGAGCAATAAAGGAGTAACAATAGGAGGAGAAAAGATACCAGGGTTGTTCTTTGCTGATGACATTGTGTTAATGGCAGATACAGGTAGAGAGTTACAGGAACTTTTGAGGACAGCAGGGGACTATGGAGAAAAGTGGCGATTAGAGTTTAATGAGAAGAAAAGTCAGGTCATGGTCTTGGGGTAGAAGAGAAGACAGGAGGAGAAATAGATGGTAGGAAAGTTTAGGATACCAGAGAGTCAAGAGAAAGTCATTAGAATTGGAGTGGCTGAGGAGTACGAATATTTAGGGGTGAACATTAAGGTCACAGGACAGGGAATGTTTAAGTACCATGTTGAGAAAATCAGACAGAAGGTGAATAGAGTGGAAGGTATGATAAAGGTCATGGCAGAGAACAGCTTCAATAGATCATTCACAGGAAGGGTGCTGTGGGAATGTGTAGCCATACCTGGGATGTTGCTTGGGGTAGATGTAATAGCCATTAGTGAAAGGGAAATTGAATGGATGGAGAAGGCACAGAGGGAGATGGGGGAAATGGGTGCTTGGGGCAACACTGTGTGTAGCAACAGAGGCAGTGTTGGGAGAGTTGGGATGGTTACCAATAAGAGATAGAATAGCTAAGGCTAGGCTAGGCTATTGTGGATATTTGCAACAGGTGAATGAAGAAAGATGGTGTAGGAAGGTGTACATTGAGGCAATTAGTGAACAGACAAAATGAGTTCAAGAAATAGACAAGTTAGCCGAGAAATACGAGTTGAAAGGGCCAGATGAGATTGAAGTGGCGTGGGAATCGTACATAGGAAAGGTGATTCAAGAGAAACATGTGGAGCAGTGGAAAAGAGGGGTTGAGGAAAAAAGCACACTGAAAGCATATAGAGCTGTACACAAGCCAGTGAAGACTAAATGTTGGGATGGTAGCAAGGGTTCTAGACTGTTATTTCAAGGCAGAGCAGGAGTGATCAATCTGGAGAAGAGGAAACAGAAGTGGACGAATGGGAAGTGCAGGGTCAGGGTGTGTAGGGAGGATGAAGTATTTGTACTGTACCAGAGCATGGATTTATTCCTCCATGATCAGAGATATTCGTGTGCTGGTGCTAAAAATTTCAACACAGATCTATGACATAGTCTATGAATTTTAGCACCTGTTTCTTGGCCAAGATTAGAGTTTTCGCCAAGGAAAACTGACAAGTCACAAATCTATATTCCTGAGGGCTGCAGCCTCAATGTTGTGTTTCGCGTAATGTCAACTTCCTCTGCATCCTCAGTTTCACCATTTTTGTCTGGTCGCAGCGTGATTTTGAGAAAAAGATCACAAAATGTTGGATAGTTTCTCGGTCGCAGTTGCAACCCCACAGCGCGCTCTCTTAAGCTTGTGACAAGATTTTGTTCAAGTATTTCGTTCAGTTTTACGCAGCTGAGGATTAATCTATTGAAGAATGACCCTCCGCCAACAATAACAATGCCTGTACCGTGGTCTCGCGTATGAATGATTCTTTGGACTTAAACGCTTCCAATTTTGACACTCAATAACTTATGATTGTGTGAAAAAATAATGTAAAAACTATTATTCTTACCAATTTTTAAAGAATTTTCTGAGTCACGCCCGCAAATTTATGTAAATCTTTCAAAATATAACATGACATTTTTTGGATTCCAAACTAAAGGGCGCAGACATATTTGATCATTCCGCACCAACTTAAGGTAAGCTCTTTTTGAACCAATCAGTGTGGAGAATTTCAGTAACTTCCGTTGTCAAGGCAAAGCAAAGCTGCCATATTGGATGAAAACAATTCTTGGGCAGAGGAATGTCAAAATTCAACCGACAAGAAAGGAGGGATTAAAACTTAAACGAAACTTAACAGAAGGTGAGATGCATTGCATAAATACTGAATAATAACTCTTTAGTTTCTGTGTCAGAAATCAATGTAAAATAGTAACGTGACTGGCACACATTTCAGCTGAAAAATCAGTCAAACTCAAAGCCAAGCCATGCAAAAACGACACGCATTCAAAGTCAATGTGAATGTCAGAATGACCGTGATAGTCAGATAGCAAGGCACAGACCACCCTGGATGTTTGTCACACTCATAGTACAGACACCGCACTATACAATATAGCATAGGAATAACATCTCAATTGTAGCACGCCCTAATAAGGCACACCCCTACTTTTAAATTTTTGGAGTTTATTAGAAAATCAGTATTTTTTAATATATTTAAAAATTAACTGCTCCTGAATCTGATGAAAGAAGAGGGTTCATTATTGTTATTTTATACTATATGGATTATATAATAGGTAGTGGATATTGTTACGATAACCGTAACTGTGTGCTGGAAGTTTATTATTACGGCAGTCACGTGATTGCCGTAACAATAACACGGTCACTGAGAAGCTACTATGCATACAGCCGTACAGGGCACAGGCTGTTAATTCTCGGATCCGCACATCCGGGAATGTTAAGTTACATGCCTGCATTACTCAGTGAATCTCCCTGAAAGCGTCTGTGGATACCCATTCAATGTATGCTAAGCGTTACCTGAAAACCAGCTCTAAAACCCCAAGTAATGATCGTCAAAATCTCTCCAATTTTTTATTCAGTAGCAGAATTCGGCAAAATATTTTGTTGATTTGCGGTCGACAACATGGATATAATTTTGGATAAAAATGTCTAATTTTACATGGGACCATATGTGATGTGGAACGTGTTTTCACAGGGCCCGCTCATTTACATAACAACATCAGCCAGCTGACAAGCAGCTTATGACGCCTTGACGGATCCGAGAATGCCGTAAATATAAGCACCGCAGAAACAGGGTTGAAGTTACAGCTGCTGTAACTGTACTGATTTACCGATATTTTTACGTGAAATAGCTGATATTGTAGGCTATATCATGGCTATACTGTAAAAAGGTGGTAAAGTGTATTAAACTGCGACACATACTTAGTTCAGGTATGTTTACAACCTGGTTCAAATGGCGGAGTTACATTGTATCAGTGTAATAACTTGTAATCTTCACGTGATGAAAGGTAAAGGGCCCGGGTAAGGGGGGTTCGAACCATTTGATACGGGGGAGGGGGCTATCTTGTTGGTTTTTTTAATAAAATTGTTCAGCAAATGGGAGGAAAATAATCTACTCACAATGTTTTATTAATGGACATATAAAAATGCAAGAGAAAAATATTTGCTGAATTTTTCTGAGGATAAAAAAGTCTGTTTGGCAGGAAAAAAATCTACCCCCCTCAGTATAAAATGGTCCGCACCTAAACAAGTCGAAAATCCATGCCTGATCAAAGATATTAAAATCCCAGGATACATAACTTTATTATAGGCCTAATGGTTCAAACAATTGTAGGAAGATAATCTTTATAAATTTGCAGATGCCGTTCAGACTCTGTTCATGCAACTACATGCAAATATCCCCACAAATACCACCATGACAGATTTACACTACAGACTAGCTTAAATCATGGAGCTAGGAAGCTCTTCGTAGCTCCGTGCTCAAATCGACAGTGCTCATGTAGTTGTTCCGTGAAAGTTGTTCACTTTCTTGTCTATTTCGTAACGCCTGAGGGCCTCCTCCAACTCTTTGAAAGAGTTGAACTCGACCCCCAGGTTCATCTCGATACGTCCGCTCTCTTCGGTCATCGCTGCGAGAATGAATTTGAGCAGGGTAGTGTAGTCGCGGGCTTGAACTGAGCTGCGATCTGATTGGCTATTCAGTATATTACGTCATAGCCGGATAAATAACCATTGCGGCCAGAGTATGTTATGATCACGGTTACCGTAACTTTAGCTGGTGGAATAAGGTTTACGGCTACCGTAACGGTAACCACTTCGTATATAATAAGTGTAATTGCTTGTGGTATTGCAAATTAAGACATATCATGGAACATCACAAAACTCTGCAAAAAGCATGTCTGCTGCAGGAAACCTAAATGCATTAGCACAGCGTGCTACTATTGGAACGAATATGATAGTTGGTTGAGATTGCCCCAGTGTTAGCAGCACCCATGATCACTCCTGACATAAAAAAAGATACACTTTACTAAACAGCCTTGATAGACACTTCAGCTGGGCTTGTTCTGGTTAAGCGGCATTTCTTCAGACCTCCACTAGCCAGTGCACACACTCGTGTATGAAATAGGAATCTTGATTCTCGCTCCTTCATGAACCCCAATATTAATGATGATAAGTGTCTGTGAAAGAAAACAAGAAGTTGACCAATACAATTATGACAATCCATAGAATATACTTCAGACTAAAATTCGATCAAAAAATAAATTGTACACCAAGTTTATAGAGTAAATTCCTGTGCATCCTTTGATAATTACATCCAAAGTAACACTGCTAATTTGAAACCTAAAATTATTCGGAGAGACTATTTTCACTGTACTGTGAGAATAACCTTTTGTCCATTTTCACCGTACAGTGAGAATAGTGTTTTGTCTATTTTCACCGTACGGTGATGATAGAGTTTGGTCTATATTCATGGTATGGTGAGAATAGGGGCTGCTCTATTTCTAACGTACGGCGATGAAAAGACGTCAACCAGGGAGAAGAATATTTTGGAAAAGCATTGTGTCATGATATTGCACACAAAGAGAATTGGAACAAAAACGTTTGCTGAAATAATAAAAAGGCCTAAGATCCCAGTTTGAGCATGGTTTATAATGAGATCTGTTGAGGTGTTATTTCAGCTTTTATTATCTAATAGTTTTTATAGAGCCGACAATGTATTTTTATGTGAAAAGGCTAAAACTTAGGTAACAAGACAAAGTAGGAACTTTTTAATATTGGCACAGATGGAAGTAACAGAACTTAAGGGTAACTTATAGCTCTATCTTGTTATGACTTAGATAAGGATCGCATTAAAAAGAAATCCACGAAGCAACAAAAATGAAAGACTGATGGGTGTGTAGAGTAAATTCATATACATTAATTTGAGATGTTAAAAACCAAACATTTAATGCTGTAAGTGGGCACGTTGCTATGGTCGCGTTTCCTATTGACTATAAAGCTAGCTATCTCCCTAAAGTAAGCACTTCTCCAATCTAATTTGCCTCAATTCTATGCGACAAGCCAAAACCATAAATTTGCGAAAAGGCTCTGAATTTCAATTTCCAGATGGTGAAAATAGAGCCGCCTCTATCCTCACCGTGAAAATATGCCAAATTGTACCATTATCCCCATACGGTGAAAATAGACCAAACCCTATCCTCACCGTACGGTGAAAATAGACAAAAAGCTATCCTCACCGTACGGTGAAAATAGACAAAACTCCTTCCAAACGCTATTCTCACCGCACGGTGACAATAGACCAAACGCTATTCTCACCGCACGGTGACAATAGACCAAACGCTATTCTCACCGTACGGTGAAAATAACATCGTCCAAAATTGTTGGCTAAGTTTTAACAAAGACCGGAAGATGATTTTACAAGTAGATAGGTGAAATGCTTAGGATACATGTACCTTAACCTATTGAAAATATTTTGTTTTGTTTTCTGGAGCAGGGTTCTCAGACCCTTCACATACTTAATTTTGTCCCACAGGGTCAACAATGAGACTTCCAATTAAATATATCTTCTGTAATGGTGCAAGTCTTGTATTTGATGAAAATGGCCTTGTATTAGCCAATGATAATTGCTTAATCCTTGTTTAATAAATAAAGTTTATTACAACTAGATGTGTATTGCTATAATGGTAAATGTGAATATTTTTTATTGAATGAACTGTAAAAATAAATGTTAATATGATCTGTATTACAAAAATACTTCAATCGGACAGGAAAAGTAAGGGCCTAATTTCATGTAATATCTCACTGCTTGTAAGAGTATTTTCACTGTAATTTTACTTGTTGCTCACCTGTCAACATTCCACACCTCAAAATAGGGAGATTTTTTGTAAATTTGAAAAATCCATGGGGGAGATTTGTATTTTAACAAAAAATATAATAGAAAATACTTAACTTTCATGGGGGAGATTCTGCCAAATTTGCAAAATTTTGCACGTAAATCAAAAAAATTTGGGTGAAGAAGTGGGAGACTCACACCTTTGGGGGAGACTTGACAGGTATGTCATTGAGCATTGCAGCAATAGCCATGGTATTATGTGCTTGATGATGACTTTTATTGGAAGTGTTGTACTTTAATTTTGACAGGCAGGCACAATGGCGGCAACTCTGCCAGCCATCCACTCACCTGGGGGCACCAGCAAGTCTCCATCCATTCACCAACACAGAGCTCCTAGTGTGCCATCAAAGGGTGGGTCTGCTGGATCTGGCCGCCTCCTGTTGAAACAAATCAAAAGAACTCAAGGGAAGAAAGAGCGTGATTTAGTGCAGAAACAGTTAGTGCTAAGAGCCCAACAACCAGACTTATCAAAAAGAGAAACTGCAAAGTGAGTACATGTTTAAGTAATATCCAATTCCCAGCAGAAATCCACAAACTTGAGATCATGGTGTAATCAGAAATGGTCTCTATCATCAATCACAAACATGAGGCTTTTTTCACATTACACAGATTTGTGATATTTTGGGCTTAATAGGTACCAACTGAAGTACATACATGTACACACTGATGCTTATAACAGAAATTTTCAATTCTAAAATCAGATGGGAATAACATGTTAAGATGGAAGAAATTGACATACATGTTGTGCATGAATTGTGGGAGGGGCATAATGGAAATATTTCTGTACATTGTGGATCACTTTCAGGGGTACATGGGTTAAAAGCTTCTGACCTGATATGATCCCCCAAGTTACGAGCATTGAAAGTGCACTTGTGTATGTGTGTGTTTATACACATACACACATTATATTCTGCTGCTCATATCACTGAATTATAGGCAAAACATGCAATAAATGAATGGGGCATCAATGTTGTTGTGCAAAAAAAAAACATGATCAATTCTGATATTGATGCCTGTCATCTTTTAAATGTGTGCATCTGGTGCTAAACATGCTGTACGGCTGTGCCCAATGTCATAAACTTGGTTTTTGTTATAGATACATCAACACATACAAACACAGTCTATGTCTGGACATGCTTCAGGAAGGCTTCCATAAGTCATTTGCAGAATTATTTGCACTTATCAAACAACAGCAGGCACAAAGGGAAAATGCTGGGCCAGACTCCTTGTTATGGACACAACCACAGCTACAGAATGAGCCGGAGAAACTAGATATGTTAAAAATGTACCTCACTGCTTCCGAAGCTGCATTACGGAAAGGTAAGAAAGGCTCACTACATGCATGTATAAGCTTAACATTAATTAAGTACACAGTAGTATGAGAGGCTGGAGTATTTTTAACACCCAAGAATAATGGAGCTGTGGACACAAATAATGCCAGGGGTTGACAGGTTTTCTTAAGGGACAATTTATCTTCTCTAAATTCATTTATCATTTTCACAGACAATAAATGGGTGCAGTGAAAACAGGAGTAGGGGTGTATTGTCCATAGTGCTGTACACTTTTGACAATACATGTACAACAGAATTATGAGGAAGTAAATACAAACATTGCCTGCAAAGCAGACCAAGTTCCGTGTTACTACCTAGTGGAGTAGACAAAATATGCAGCTTGGGTCTGCTTTGGAGGCAAACACAAACATGAATTTGCTACTTGCAAATGTTTTTTTTTTAAAAACATGCAGGAAACTGTACTTTAAATAAAAAGTAAAAATACAACAGTATAATCTACATCATTGTCATCAGAACCTAATTGTTTCATCAGCAGTTTTACTGTCATAGCTTTTCAGCTCATAACATTTAAGTGTCTCATGCAAATAATAACACTGGAATACATGCAACAGATCAGACATGCAAAAGTTAATCAAAATGTTTTACTGTTTTTAAGTTGTGCATGTCTATGTGTACATGACAGGTAACTATACTGAGGTATACAAGTGTCAGTGGACGCTAGCAAGATACTTCCAGGAGGCTGGAGACAAATGGTTGTCAGACCATTTCTTCATGGCCTGTTTAGACTTCAGTGCCAATATAAAGGGTGATGGCGGCCGCATGAAAGCAGAGGGTCACTGTAATGTGGGTCTAGCACTGGAAGAGAGTGGTAAGTATAGAAGTGTAATGCTAAATATATGTACAGCTGGTAACAGATCAGATACCAGCAGAGGGTGGTGATATAATGGGGACAGAATGTTTACACATCAATTTACAGATGCCAACTGTTATCATCATAGAGAGAGGGATTCTAATGATAACAAAATGTTCTGATGCATTTCAACATTAACTTTTTTATGACTCTTGTGCAGTATTTTCACCTATATTGTAGCAGTGTTCCCCCTAAAGATAAGTATAATCATGCACTCTTCTCAGTGTTTTATTGTTAAGATCTTGACCTTCATAAAACAGGTTCATATACTGGTCAGTTTTACCTGCTCTCCAATCATGTCTTTGCAATGAAATGTGGATAAGTCATTATTTTCTATGATATAAGCATAAAGTACTTAATTACCACTAGATGACAACACTCACCAATGACTCCTATTCACACTGTTACTAACCCAATCAGAGAAGTCCCACAAACATGCAATAGCTAATAATGAGACCACTCCCTGAAGTACCGTGCTCTCAAACATTCCAAGACAGATAAAAACAAATCAGCTTTTCCATTTTTAATTCCAGGAGATATTTTTGAAGCTGCCTCGAACTTTGAGGAGTTTCACAAGTTGTCTGCTGATAAATCAGACTGGCAGGGAGAGGATGGTAGGACCTTACACTGCACGGCCTGCTTCCATCTGACACGGATCTACACCACCATAGGCAACCAGTTTGATGCTGAGGAGGACTCACAGAAGTCACTAGAGTACTTGAGCAAGGCATACAACTATGCCAGGGAAGGTCAGAAAGAGTTTATATTATTTGTGGAATGTAATTTATATGTATACATCTATGGTATATTTGTCCATTATTCAGTTAATTGTCATTTATATACAAGTACAGTGGTATCTGCTGTATGTGACCACCCCTTCAGCCAAGAAAAGTGGCCACATACAGCAGGTGTCCTGTCACCACAGGTAAATTTTACAAAGAAATTGACTCCTATGTCCCAGGCTAGTGACTACAAAAAGCAATGTGGCTGCTTACAGCAGTGGTTGCATACAGCAGGTACCACTGTACTATATGAATGTTATTGAAAGAGCAGTCATGTCATTGTTTACTGCAATTAACCTTTTTGTGCTCAAATGTGATAGGATGTAAATTGGTGTTTACTTAAATGTTCACACTTAAATCCAATGTTAATAGAAAACATTTTTGTTGATTATTGTGGATGAGACCTAATTATGCTAACATGAGGGCGTTGCCCAAGTCAACAGCTTACTATAGTGCAAGTTTGGTGCAATATGCCTATCCTACATTAAGGAAAGCTGTTGACTCAGCCTTATTCTCATCAGGAAAGGCATAATGCTATACATTAAGTGAATCTTCAAATATAAGGTGGTGGTCACAAGAAATGACCTTACTTGCCTTTCAAATGCTCTATGGTATATGGTCAATAGTATCTTAGTTTTGAAAAATTGTGTTACAAAAGTTTAAGGTGCTCATACATGCAACAAAACACTCATATTCATATATATATATAGTGAAAACTTGTTATAATGACACCATCTGTTCCTTAAGTAATGTGTCAGATAACTGAATATGTCGGGTAAATGAGTCAAATAACAAAGAAAATAAAACTGTTCCCATGAAAATTTGTGTCATTATATTGAATATGTCGGATAATTGAGTGTCGTTATAATGAGGTATTAACTTTTCATTGAAAATTGAAGAAAGAAAAATCAGAAAGTCAGGGTGTGAAAGTACAAGAATCAGATGGATCATAGATAAATTGAACAGGTTTTTCAAAGTGTGAAAACGTAAGTTCATTATGATTTGCACATGACTCACTGCAAAGAGTAGAGTATAAAAGAGACAAAACAGTAAAAGTGTGATATATTAACATTGTTTTGTGTTTTGTTCAGGTGGAGAGAAAAGTGAAGAAGGAGATGCAGGTTACAGACTGGGAGTGGCTTATGAAAAAGCTGGAGATTCAGAAACAGCTTTGCTGGTAAGCCATACAAATTAAGCCTCAGCAGACTACTAGTGCAGGCAACCTAGTGTGCACCAAGGAAAGCTGTTGATGAATCGTTTTAATCATTCTTGGCTAAGAGAGAAAAAACAAACTGTATTTATGACGCGAGACCAATGTTTTGCAGTTTTCAATGAGAAAAAGTTGCATCTCATACATGACTGTTAGTTATCTCAGGGTTGAGAGGCAATAGCGCAATCTAAGATAAGCACTAGATTGATAGATGTTGTTATGAAGTCCTATCAGTGGGATGGTCATGTATGTAGTGTGTCATGTCAGTGATCACTATGCCATTAAGGCTTGTAATAAGTATGTCTGGTAATTTAATGAAATGCTGTAAAGTGTTGTTACTTGTCCTATGCTTTTGGTTTGTAATTTCATCTGCTCATTATACAACTCGTAGTAAATTCTCATTTTATCTATTGCATACTTTCATGTATCAGCTAGGGATTTTTTTAAGTGAACTGAATTATGGTAAAATGTATACCATGTTCAAGTAAACTGTCATTCCGTTGTGTCCTGTTTCTTCGCAGACCCCAAATCTTGTCAGTATTGCTAGAATAAGGTGGCTGTTGATGTGGAATGTGCATGAAGTGCTACTGGATAAGCAGATGAATGAGTACTCATACATCTATTGCACATGCAGCATAAATGTTCTAATGAAAGTGAAAGAAAACAACTAAAACAGCACTAGTTGACCCAAAACAGCCTGTTTATTTACCATACTTGGTAAACAAACAATTTCAAACTTTTGTTTGGAAAGTGAGTTACGTGGTCACTAAACTGAAACTTGGTTTCAGTCCTCTTTATGCATGAGCAGATCTCTGCGCAACGCAATGTAGCAACATAATATACACCTCACTATAAAAATGACGGTCTCAACGAGATCCCTTCAGTGCCTGATGAGACTCATTAGAGTTGACACGCGTGGCACAACCGTTGCCTCATCATCTACTGGCTACTTGCCCTGTCATTTAGCTTATAAATGTTCTAATGATTGAATGTCTGTCTACAGTACCTGAATGGCTACCTGGACATCTGCCAGGCCTTGAAGGACAGTGCTGGGATTGGAAAGGCTTGTGAAGCCATTTCAAAGTCTTACGAGAGGTAAATTTTTTATTTTTATGTTATGCTGGAACCACTGTTGGAAACCTGGACATACTGTTTGTAAATCTGTACATACAATGTACAAACAAAGTTGTTTTCTTTCACTTTCATTAATTTTCTTGTGTGCATCGGTGTTTATTGCTTTTTGGACCAATGGGAGAATCTCAGAGAAGACTGATAACTATAAGGTACTTTGTGATGAATATGAGTGTAAAGAGTTCCTAATTTTCCGGTATATACAAACAGACTTGTGTAAATCAGGGCCAAAAGAAAGAGTCCGATATGTGTTACTAAGAAATGCTGGACATCATGCAGACATCAGTGTCTTAATACTTCTCAAGTCTGTGACCCAGAGAACATGTACATTCATAACTTCATACCAACCAACAACATCTAGCCATGAAACACCTCTACAGCAGGTTTAAATATTGATTTCAAACCAGTTCAATTTGGCATACAAAATGAAGCAAAAAGAAATAGAAATTTTTTTATGGAGTCCATAAACTACAGAGTGTGATTAGTAGTGTGTAAAAGAGACAAACCAAAAAGACTTCACTGGTGTAAGTATAAAGGTGTGGGTGTGTACAGAGGAGTTGACTTGTGTTAACCAGCCAAGGCAAGATTAATGAGTTTACTTGTGTTTACCAGCCAAGGCAAGATTAACGAGAGCATCCGCTACTTGGAGATGTTTGTGGAGGTAGCAGAAGGTAGCAAAGAGGACAAGGCCATCAGCCGTGCCTGCAGTGACTTGGGCACAGTCTTCAACTCACTGGTATGTGATAGCAGCAACTCTACCATTTTTAACTGATTCCACCCTGATAGAAGACCGAGTCAACAGTTTTCCTTGGCGTGCTCTGGCCACAATGTGCCCAGAGCACGCCAAGGAAAACTGTTGACCATGGGCAGATAATTTGGAATGATCTGCCATGCAAGTTTCATCCAAAATTTTGAAAAATAATCCCTAAATTAG
>OZ026619.1:55694735-55724735 GCA_964020975.1 Hermodice carunculata
TGAAATACAATTAGCAGACAATATTTAGATATTAGCGGGGAAAAAAGGTCATTAGGGTGGAATGGGTGAACAGGTTTTTGTAAAATTAAGGAGTGGAACTTTCAAATTTATCATTTTCTTCATTTGTACGGACACTGTGTGCAGGAAGTTCACTTGAGAGAATTATCATCATTACAAAGCTAAAAAGCATAGGTTTTGTTATCAGAATACAAATTATGCCTGTGTCCCAATTAGAATGAAGACAAAAAGATAAATTTTCTGTCAAAGCAAAATCCCAGTTAAATATGGTTATATTATGTCTGTGATAATACCCCGGGGGGGGTACTCCCCGGAATTTTTGGTGGGTAGGCTCCACCGAGGGTACAAAACCCAGACCCAACGGGAGCGGAACCAATGTGAAAATGGGGGGTCTTTTGGAGCTTGTATTAAAAAAAAAAATGAAATTTTACATAAAATTTGGTGTATTTTGGGGCAATTTGGAGACAGGAATTGAAAAACACAGGGGTCTTTGGGTGAGACAAGCGAAAAAGGGGGGTCTTTTAGAGCTAGAAGCAGGAAAAAGGGGGGTCTTAGAGAGCGACAAGTACCGAAAATAGGGGGTCTTTTCCGCGGCGCCTACCCGTATAGCAAGGTATAGGAAGTACCCCCCCGGGGATAATACACATGCATATGTATACATATTATTCAAATTTGTCTTGTTTGCATCATAAACATCAGGCATACATTTTATGAATTTTTTTTGGTTGATGGTAAGTTGGTAACAATTTTATGGCTGGATATATATATATATATATATATATGTATGTATGTATGTATGTATGTATGTATGTATGTATGTATGTATGTATGTATGTATGTATATATATATATATATATATATATATATATATATATATATATATATATATATATATATATGTACACACGACTCACATGTTAATTGATAGTTTTCCTTGACAGTCAACACGAAGGAGTATAGCAGAAATGCTGCAGGTGAAAGATTAACATTGTTGTGTGCGACATGTACACACATCAATGTTTAATGTGCCTTTGTGGCTTCAGCATCTTGCTACAGCATGTTGTCAGGTCTGAATGTACAAATGCAAATCTAACACACACAGAGTTTTGATCCTCACATTCTTTTTGTCAAATTAGGCTTTTGTACATTCAAAATACTGACGAAATAGCTTTTTTGCCAACTTTTGCCATAATTTCCACAACAAAAGCGAAGAAACTGGAAGATGTTCTCTGTTGCGGTCCTTGAACTGCCTGACTGTGATGCCAGTGTGGTGACTGTGATGCCAGTGTGGTGACTTTGATGCCAGTGTGGTGGATTGCCATACCAACTTCTACAGTAAAAACATATTTGGTAGAATAGTGAGGATTACTTTGAGAGATTGACTTTCTGTTCATTTGCTGCATGTCCTGCAAATAATGGATTAAATCTCCACTGAGCTGTAAAAAAAACTCCTGAAGCAAACTTTTCTTTTCCCACCTAGTTGCTGGTAATTGCCCCATGATGTCAAACCGGGATTGTTTTGTTTTTATCATACATGTAACTTTCTGTTTGTGTAAAATTTCCATGAACTTAAGTTCTTTGAGCTGTAGGAACCAAACAAGCAGTCAGTAAGTTTTGAAGTAGTATTTTGGTACTTCAGGTTTCCTCAGGTTAGTCTTTATGCTGCTACAAAGATTGTACTATTCATTTTATGATGACATGGGCCAACCAGAGTTTCTTTCAATATAGCAGACTTACTCCTTACCCCAGGGTTTAGGAAGGTACTAAATGTAAAAATGCTGTGTGTCCATGTTTTCACACCAGGACTACAAAAAGTAATTTAGTCAAATGTAAGTCATTAATTTTTAGAAAATTTGTATCTGTGTTCCTTTTTGTGGCATTTTTCCTTGCTTTTGCAAATATTGAGGGATCTTTCAGTTGGTAGATAAAACAGTAGGTTTGCATGTTATTCAGCTATTTCTCTTCACCAGCACTTGGACTCCTCTTGTCCAACACTCAAAAAGTCATACAGCGTGATGCACCATTGGTCAATATCTACAAACACTCAAAGAAAGGTCAGAGTGTCAATTCTGATGACCTTTATGTGTTTACAGTCACCTCACACTCAAAGAAAGGTCAGAATGTAAATTTAAATGACCTTTAATGTGTTTACAGTCACCTTATACCCAAAGAAAGGTCAGAATGTACATTTAAATGACCTTTATGTGTCTCTTATCACTAATACCACTCAAAGAAAAGCCAGGTCACTTAGGCTGAAATGAATGATGATCACATAAATGAGTGCATGTTTTCTGTTGTACGTAACCCTTATGGCCAAGAATCGTACAAAAAGTACAGTTGGTAGCACCAGGTATACATCTGTGTCATGATTCATTGGCACAATTAACTGGTCACACACTGAAAGGTCCTCTGTTCTCTGTAAAGACAGTCATGCAACTGCCTGTGACCTCTCTGCGAAAACTGTGTATGTACGAGACAAATTCTTGTGAGAGAAACCTTACACTTTAAGGGTCTAAGACAGGCTGTCAAAACATCAATGTGCAATAAAAAAAAAAACTTATCTGTTTTAGTCAGGTAAGGAGAATGGGTAAAATGCCTATTTACTGGTACTTTTCTATGGCACAAAATCATTGTAAGCAAGAGATGTAAGGAGTACAAACTCACAAACAGAAATCATAATTTCTGCATTTAGCAACCCACATTTTTAACACACTTATTTTTGTACTAAACAAAAGATAAGCAGAGAGTGAATTTTATCATATATAACTTTATTTTAGAGAGTGACTCAGTTAGTGTGAGACACACTAATCTTCCCTGAGGCTCTGTTTACTTTACAATATATACAGTCAAAGATCAGATGTAAGCAAAATCTCACATGTGCATAAGAAGAGTACTGTGTTAAATGCACTCAGTCTGATAATAGCATTCAGTTTTGTTTTTTACGCAGTTCAAGTAAATGTTTGGTGCAGTGTCTCTTGAACATGTGTAAGGGAGAACTTTGGATTTCCACTGATAAACTATTCCATGTGGCTGCACCACTGTAACCTATTGTTCTTTCCATAAAGTCTGTCCTAGGTCAGTTAAGGTATAGCTGGTCATCAGTGACTGACCGTAAATTCACAGCATGGAAATCCTTCACATGCACAAACACATTCTTCAAATATGGTGACACCATATCTTTCAATGACTTACATACAAGGACTGCCTATTTAAATGTAATCCGTTCTTCCAAAGTCATCCAGTTCAGTTTGTGAATCAAGTCCTTGTAACTAACAAAGCAGTTTGTGTCTGTAACCATGTATGCTGCTACTTTATGCAGCCATTGCACTTTCTTTAGCAAAGCCCTATTACAGTTGCCCCATATGGTGCAACAATAATCAAAGTGTGGGAGTATGTAAGCATTCACATACAGTTTTCTCTCATGAAATGGCAAAAAGTCGTGTATTTTCCTCAAAATATTAAGATTTATAGCTATTTTCTTACATAGGTGGGCAACCTGTGCATCCCAAGTCAAAAACCTTTATCAGTGAAACATCTTTATTTGACCCATTATTCAACATCAATATGCGATTCCTACATACTGGAGTCATGTATACATATTGCAGAGTAGTAAGCAGCAAATTGGAGTCTTGTGCCAGGAGGTCCCAATGTAAAATCAACTTACAATGTAAGTTTCTGAAGCAAGATTGGGGGGGGGGGGGGGGGGGGGGAAGGGGGTGTCTGGGCCAAGACTGAAGTAGTTTAGTCTTGTGAAAATTAAACTTTTGTTGGCTTCCTGTATGTTTCTGATGTGTATCTACATGTGGTTACATGCGAAGGCTAATCCGTAGAATAGTGATTAATTTATGAGGAACTGTTTAAATACCAGTTATGTACTGCATAGACAGTCTTTGCAGAAAAAAGGTAAAGTCGTTCAGTTTAAATCATTCACATGTTCACAAGTGAGGTTGAATCAACTGACATATGGGTTGATATTCATGTGTTCTGAAAGTACACATATTTTATTGCAAGCACAATAAAAGTGAGTGACAAGTGTGTATACCTTTGTTGTTCCCGAGTGCTACCTGGTATTTGCAAAGTACTCTTAGACTATCATATGTTTATCCTCCCAATAAAAATTTTGTGGACAATTTTGCCTGTCATTATCAAAGAAGTCTTTCCTTTCTTTTTTTTTAAATCCAAATTATTTTTTTAATTGCGAATAAGTTCTGTATTAAAAGCTAGCTAGAAACATACAGTTATTTTAAATCTTACTTTCGAGCAAAAAAATGTATCTACTATAATTTACATCTGTGGCCATTGATAATCGCCCCTTCTTCACCAGTAAAACATGTTTGAGTTTCACCAGAACTTGGCAGGGACTATTTATTGTATTTGTGTTTTTCTCTATGTATTTTTGTATTGATTGTATTCACTAACAGGGCAAGTATGAGCAGGCCACAGAGTACTTCAACAAGGCATACAACATCTCCCGAGCCATGAACGACACAGAGGCTATCAGTTCAAGTCGTGTCCTTTTCGGGGTGGCCATGGCACACAAAATGATGGCGGGTGTGTCCTTGCATGTTGAAGAAAAGTCACGGGCATGTCTTGAGAGACTGATTGAGTGGAAAGATAACAGAGGCGATGAGTTTGAAAAAGACATCCCAAAACCTGGTCAGTGTTATGTTTGAGTCGGCCAATGCAATCATTTCTTTGTTTTCCTACCAGGGACTATACGGTGGCACCATGTCATCATGCCTTGCCTTCCATCCATCTGACAAAGCTTGAACAGGCCTCCCATATCACAACACTGGCACCTGCCAAATTTGATGTTTGTACATTTCATGGGATAGGGATGTATCATGCACCAAAACTAGGGCACTGTGATCTGAACCTTTGACCCTGTCATTTATTTTGAAATTACATAGGAACACTTATGAGTATGGACCCATTCACCTAATTTGTTTGACAGGTAGCACTGCAAAAATTATTTTTATTATTTCAGTGAATTGTAATTTTCAATGACTTCTGATGCAAAAGGTGAATTATCATCAAACATGGTAGTAATGTAGCTTGACTCAATCTCCACCAAGATTGTTCACTACATTTGCTCATTTTTATGAATTTCTGAAACTGTGTAATAATTTGTAAAAGCATACATACATAGTATGTTAGCAATGGACAGTGGTGCACAATTATGTATCTTCTCCAAAACCTTGTAGCCAGTGGCTTTGAAATGACACAGGAACACATCTCAATACCACTGGATCTTAATTTGGTCAACAGCTGGCATTACACTTCTGGGTATCCCTACACCTGGGTGGGGCTCATTTTGGGTTGAAAGTATGAAAGTCAGCTGAGGGTGAACTGTTGACATCACCCACTTTGCTCTTCTGTGGTTTGTTTTTTTTTGAAACTATATTATATAAAATTACATTTTATGTTGTTTGTTGAAAACATATTGGTAATGGGAGACTGATCCTTTGGATATGTAGAATATTTGAGGTCAAGGATTCTACTTCTTTGGAGTCATTCATTACAGACAATTGTGGTTCCAAGGAGTGAAAAATAATTTCTAATTGTAAGCAACCTTCAAGGTTGGTATTTTAAAACAGAAGGTCAAGAGGTTTCATTATTTGATTGATGATTTGTTTGTAATATGTTTCAGAAAACACCTGTAAACCTAATTTTTATTTCCAGAGAGCAGAAGAAAATGAAAAATACATCAAAAAATAACTTTGATTTATATACAGTATTAGGGCTGATATGCCAAATCTAATTAAAGTTCAAACCATCAGTGCAGATTTAACAGAACTGAGCTCCCACAGATATAATGCAAAATAGTTTTTTCAGTGCCAATTGAAACATATAAAATGTGTTCTGAAACTCGTTTTCTTTGGTCATTACATTTAAAACAAGAGGTTTTTAAAAATTAATATCCAAAAATAGTGCAAGCTTTTAAATTAATTTCAAAATATCTGTCTTTCTCTTAATAATTAAAGGAAAAATCAATGATGGTGATAAAATCCGTATTCACTTCAGTTTATAAAAATGTTTGGTTTTAACCTTGGGTTAAGGGTGTTTGAGACTGTAATAATCATTATTATCTGAACATGTGGGATCATCTGTCTGAGTGAGACATGATAATTAAAACAAAAATCAGATCAAGCTTTGGAGGACATTTTAAGTCTTTCATTTGAACTCTCAAAATAATTTTTTAACAGCACTACATGTGGAGAAGGGAATTTCCTTTAAAATCCATCTTCCAATAAAAGCTTAATTTGATAAGTCATTTCTTCTGAAATAAAGTATGGAAAGAAAACATGCAAAATATACTGTCCACTGTCTCCCCTTTCAGGAAATGTAAGTTTTATAGGTGTCTTCTTAAACACATGGAAGAAATTAAATTATCGTTCACTAGGTCACCACCTTAATGCAAAATAAACTGTCAGTTTACCCACGAATGATAGACAAAGAATTCAATTGATTATGTGCATGTGCTTCTACTGTGTACAAAATATTAAAGCAGGGATATATACATATATGTATGTATGTATGTATGTATGTATGTATGTATAGACACATTAACTCTTTCAGTGCCAAATGTAACTAAAGTCAAACCACTTATTAAGACAAAACTGCTGTCAATTATAATAAGGGTGCTAGATTCATATTCCTTGTGAAAAGACCTTTCATTCCAGTCCCAGCATGCCTCTAGTTCCAGAGAGTATAAAGGTCCGGGTCAACAGCTTTCCTCAGACACTTTTGAGAAAAATCTGTTTGAAATGCCTAAAATATTTGATGTGAATACCTTGCAGCTGCAGAGCCTGAGCCTGTGGTAAAAGAGGTGAAGAAGGCAAGTGAGGAGCAGCCAGAGACAGAGACTCAGCCTGCAGCAGCAGAGTCCACACAGGACACAGAGAGTGGAGAGCCTGCAAAATAAATTCTGCTGTATGATACAGACATTATGCACATACTAGTGTCCCTGCATCTGGACATTATTTTGTAAAAGTATTACTCGTGCTTGCATGTGAAGCAACAGGTTTCATTTTACTTCCAAATTGTGAGTGGGGAGACACAAAGTGTTGTATGCTGGGCAAGATGTGTACATACCTGGTGATGCAGCCAGTTGATTCACTGGCCCTTTTTACACACTATACGACTCATGTACATCTGCTTGACTTTTAAAAACTGTTGAGAATGTGTTGTACACGAAGCATACACATAATATACAAGCTTAAGTATAAAGTACTTGTAAACAATATTTTGCTGAAACTCATGCTGGTAGCTCATTCAACTTTGGGGATACAGTGAATTTCAAACATGATATACTGTAGTTCTAGAAATTTTTGCGCTCGATTTAATTTCGCACTACCACCCAAAGCGTGAAATTAAAATGTGCGAAAATAAATTGCATTGTATTACACTAAATTGAATGGCATTGGATTGCGCCAAATTAAAATGCGCGAAAATTTTGGTAATTTAAGAAAAATTGAGTTTGCGCGAAATTAAACACGCGCGAAAATTTGTAGAACTACAGTAATGAAAATTGTGATCCTTTTGCCACAGTTAGTAATACCATACTCTGGTTCCAGTCGAACAAGTCCATTTGGTACAGAGTAACCCATCCTGGTAGGAGCATTATTCTCTTGCAGATGAATGGCTTTTGGGGGTGGGGGGTGGAAGGAAGGAAGGACTGTGGCAACTTTCATACATGTAACCTGCAAGTTGCCAGTTTTACAGAACTGCGTACAAGCATGCTATCACCTTGGCTTACATGTATACATCAAATATGGACCAATTTTATGCTCTCTGAGGATTACCTGCAATCTGTGAAGAAGTACATGACTGGCATTCAGAGCACACCATTAATATCACTGACACCAAAGAACATAGAAATTACATCAGTGTCAAATAGACATATTTGTTTGAAACAAGATAAGAGGAGGGTGTGGGAGGGGGGGGGTAATAGGGTGCTGTCAACAAGCTGCATCTTTAGAGATGGATGCTACAACTCCTCTACATAATAAATAACAAAATGTATAAAAATCAGTTTCCTGGGAACTGTATTCAATTATTAGAGGAGCACTTTTGCTGTAACTGTGATAAAATATGGTTGACATCCGTCCATAATAAAAACAGTGTACCAGGAGCAATGACACACATATATATATTTGTACAGCTAAATTATATTTTACACAGTTTGTTACTGGTGATCTGAAGTGTTTTTAAAGTGCATTCATTGCAAAGTGGCCCAATTACCTGTTCATATCCTGAGTGATCTGGGGGATAAGTAAGCGTGGGTAGTAAGCAGAGACTGTAGGTGTGGAAGTCATGCTGTTTATGCTACAGGTGTGTGAAGATACAGCATCAATCTGCAGAAAAAGCTCCACTTTCTTTGGAAAAACTTCTGGCTAAATAAAAAATAATGAGTTGGTCAGGCTCAACTGCATAGGTTTGATGGACTGCTTTAAAAGAAATTACGTAATATTTCTGAGGAAGATATGGAGAAAAGTAAAATGCTGACTATCCATTTCAGGACAGGGGTTTAAAGAAATTTGATGTTTATGTTGTTGAAATCATTTTTATAAACTCTTGAATATTGCACCATATATTTTACATGTGCAGTTGGGTAAACAGTCATCTCTGTAAGTCTTTACTTGGAAGAGCTGTGATGTTGCATATTATTTTTTTCTTAATATAAATAAATATGCCCTCAATTTTTTCCAAGCCCTCCTTGTGCAGTCCTCATGTCTACTTTGTGTATCGAGTAGGTCTTCCTAGGAAAGTGCAAATCAAGTTTGCAGTAATGTGTAATGTCAAGAAAAACATTACTTTTCTTTCGTGTAATTAATTTATATTCTTTTCAACAAAGACTAGTTTGATTTTCAGGTTACTTGGGCTGATGTGTATATATTGTTTATTAACTGTATTTTGATGCCCACATCACAACTCTCTATTGTATATTTTGTGATTCTTTCCCTAGTGCAGTCATACATAAATTATAATTTTACACCAACCACTTGCTTTGCGTTACTGTTGCATTTTACATAAAAGTATATATGTAAACTGCTTTCATAATCTGTGATTGTGCCTTGTACATAACAAAATACATTATCATGGTGTGTATATGAATCAAAAACAGTGTGAACTGATGCATATCTTGCAATGACCTTCAACATATATATACTACAAGATTTTTTTTCTGGCTGGAGAATCATCAGTAAGCTGCACTCCTATGAAGTATGTGAATCAAGCAAATACATATACAATAGCATATGCTGTTTAAATGATTTAAGACCATATCCCCTCTGCCACCCAAAAAGTCGTCTTTTATGGCAGACCAGGGTTCTTAATCACAGCACATTTAACAAGGTGATAGGGGTCTGAGTGAGAGCAAGTGATGGGCTGAAAAAATGTATGGTCTGTCATGAGAGGTGGTCTTTAAAGCAGGTGCCAGATGGATATACTGGTAAATACCATGTCTTAAGACCATTTTGTGAAATGTTTACAAATCGTGTAAATATAGTTGTACTTTTCATTGAAAACATTTGTCAATAAAAGTAATAAGTTGTACATACAATAAGTTTGTCGAGTTTGGACTTTTTCACAATAATACATTTGTTGGAAAACTATGGCAAGCCATTTTCACATTTATTCCATAATTATACATGTGTGAAAATATTTTTCACAATCTTTAATAATTTATTTTGCATATGAGAAAAAGATTTACACGTGAAATTCTTTTATTCCTGTAAAATTGTTTGACATGTGAAATAAAAGTTTCATTATCCAATTCCAGGTGTAGAACTTTTACACATGTAACTCTTTTTCACAAAGACGTGAAATTTATTTGTACACATGTGCAAGTTTTACACATGTGCCATTAATTTTTATTTTACCTTAGAAAGGAGTTATACATGAAACAAAAATAAAATTGTACATGTGTAAAACTATTCACATATTAATCCTTAAGGGCAGTCAAGATACCAAAAACAAATCCCACTTCAATTGATTCTAACTCAAAATGTATTTGCGTTAGGATAACAAATCATATATGTCTGTAACCTTCATACTCCAAAGAATTTATATATCCTGTGTTTGGGTGTCCGTGATGTTATTTGTTGATTAAACAATCAAAAGTTGACCGCAAACCAACCAGCCCATAAATGTCAATATGTCACGCATTATTTGTGATAAAATCATAATTACCCTTGCATCTTAATCCTAACATATTGGCAACAAAATACGATCCTGCGATTTGTTTGGCTTCGTTTTTCTGTTATCCATCCTCAAAGTTTTTGACATTTCAGTTTTCCCTTTGATTTCCATGATGTTCATTTTCTCCATTTCATAGGCCGCATGTCGCTAGTGGATGGGTAGTGGGTTCAGTCCTCTGGCCCCCACCTCTTCATCTCATTTTTAGGGATGGAGTTTTATTGTATGTACTCCTAACTGTACAGTTTTTTTTAGTTAGCTTGTTAGACTTGTCTGTTTATATTTTACTCAGTTACCTTGTCATTATTTTGTAATTTTGTAATTATTTTCTCAGTGGGTTTCATTTCTCTCTTCAACTTGAGTTTTGTATCGCTACTTAGTATGTTTTCTCTTGAGTTCACATTATGCTTATTTCGATGTATTTATTTGTACTTTCCACATCCTTGGGGGTGCGATAAATTTTATTATGCACATGGGTACTGTTGATTAAAGTTCCAATTTTTTATGCCTGCCTTTGGTGTGCAGGGTCAGTGGGGGTAATCCATCATGGCAGGGCCTTTCACGGAACATCGTCTGACAATTCCTGCTGCTCCCGAACATTTTAAGTCTTCCTTCAGTTGAACGCTAAAAAAAATAAAATAAAATAAAAAAAAAAAAAAAAAAAAAAAATCACCCATGCTAAGGTTTGGGGTGTCTTACCTGTCCTTAAAGTGCTACTCATGGCTAAAGTCATTTTTTATGACCGTTAAACATGTAATGGTTAAAAGATTCAAATTCCTCATGAAGATACCTCTCATCCGAATAGCAGTGAGCCTACTTAGGCAAAAAGTATTCTTAGCGAACAGCTTTCCTCAAGACACTTTGCATGCAACGTGTCCCCAGGAAAGGTGTTGACTCAATCTTAAATTAGGGCTTTAAGGGTTAAGATTATTTTAAGTCATTGTATGCATGTGAAATTTTTTAGCACATATGTGAAATAAAAAGATGTGTATAATTATGGAATAAATGCTAAAAACAGCTTGCCACTTCAACAAGCAAATTATTTACTCAGGCTAAAACTATCAATGCTTAGTTTCTCAGGCACCTTTCTCATCTCTCATTTACCCCCCCCCCTCCCCCCCCCCGCATTTTTTTTGGGGGGGGGGGGGGGCTCCTGGATGATTTGCAAATGAAAAATGCATGAAATTTTTGAATTTCAGAAAAATAAAGTTTGTACAAATATTTCTACAAGTACAGTAGCTGGATTGCAAAATACATGTCTTCAATTTCAGGTAGTACCCCTTGCAGTGACATTGTTGGGGAAACTTGTATACACAAACAAGAGGCCCATGGGCCTAACGCTCTGTCAAACTTTGGGAAACCACGAGGCAAAAAGAACATCTTTGCTGGTAATGTGGACAGAGACTTGGTTTCAAATGTCATCTACAGTTTCAACTTATACTCCAATGTACAGGCAGGCCATGACTAGTTTCCAATGCCACATGTAAACTGAAGATATGTTGCAAAATTTCTATTATTTGTAATTTTGAAGGCGTTCATAAAGATTTGCTGCAAATCTTATTTTCTAGTTCCGACTTTTACGTCTTCAAAAGTTTCACAAAATTTCATGAAAACCCACCAAAAATTAAGGATGCTTTTTAGACTTCACACAATTTTCACATTTCTACCCTTGTGTTACATAACAGTGTTGGTGTCGCTACCAATATTGAACTTGACTTAACATTTTTATACCCTTGGTTCAGTCCTTAAAATTATAAGAGACTAACTTGGAAACTGTGGACATCATTGGCGAGTTACCTCTTTAATTTTACAGTGGCATTAACTTGGGATAAAAAGGTGAAGGTCATCCATATTCATAATATATCTATGCACGTAATGATCAATATCATGGTACAATTTTGACCTATTTTGCTTAATTATTTTTCGAGATTCAGAATTTTATCTCTTTTGACACATTTTCGCTTCTAACTGTCATCTAAATAAAGATGGCACCAATAGATTTTGCTATTTTGACACTTAACACTCCAGCTGGTCACTGGAACTAGACTTTCAACTCTGGTTGAAAAATTGTTTCTGCTCAAAATGTACACCCAACTTTCCATACATGGTCAGTTTGTTTGAATTGGGTTGCAACTTGAGTTATTAAAGAAAAATGAAAAAAACTTGGCGAAGTGCCAAAGTCCACAATAATTGGGTCATGGTGAACCAAAAAGCAAGTAACCAGTTTTTTTGGTACAATATTCACAAATCACATTTTGATCTGGAGGCTTAATTCTCCTTTCTACTGACATCCTAGCTATGCCCTACCATTACCAAATCACCACTTTCAACTTTAGAGGCCTGGAGAGTTTAAGAAAATTGGTCAAGGTCAGCAGCATCACATAATATTGGCACTAGTCACAATCTATATGTAGATATCCTATAAATTTGGACTGTCTAACTTGGTTACTTTTTGAGAAACTGAATTTTATATCCTTCATATTTTTAGCTCAAAATTAAAAAAAAAAAAATTATAGGTGGCACCACTAGCATTATATACAATCAGAGTTTAAACTCTTCCACAATCCCAGTAAATTTCATGATGATCCACTGAAAAGAATGCTAGTGGTCACAAGATTTTAACATTTCGCCACGCACATTACATAATACTGTAGGTAGCATCACCAATATCAATTGGGACCCAATTTCCACACTCCCTGGAAGTCCTGAAAGTTGCATGGGGCTATTTGGACTGTTTCACATCCACAAGCAAAAGTTGACAGACAGATGAACAGTGACAAAAGCTGTACATCCTTTGGTCAGCAGAGATAAAAACAAAAATGCAACACTGAAAATCAGGAAAAAAAAACTTTGTGGATAATTTATTTTCTACACTGCTGTTGATGGCAAAGCATAAATACAACTAAGTTTCAGATCTGTATAGATTTTCAACGCTAGTTAAAGAATTATTTCTGCTCAAAATCCTGTTTGTGTATACTAAATGCTTCCACACTAATCGTTAACAACCCAGGCTTTACATAACAAATTTTAATATGTGACACTTGTTATTTCAAATTTCTGAGTATCCTACTAAATAGCTTGGTACCTTTTGCAAATACAGGCAACCTGCACTGCTTCGAGTTCTTTCGTTTAACCCTTTCCCCCTTGAACCGGCCAAAACCAGCTGGTGGTCAAACGTCGTCTGCTTCAGCGTTTTCAACTGATCTCAACAGCAATGAAAAACAATTTGACTCAGAATTGAAGATGAGACCTGTCAAGACAACATGACCTAGGTGAACAGCTTTCCTTGGCATGGGTTGGGCTCTTAGCGCTCAACTCACGCCAACGAAAGCTGTTGACTCAGTCTTAATTCTTGGAGGAAAGGGTTAATAGAGTTGCCAATCTATCTCCTACATGCACAAATTTAGATCACAATACTTATACTGTACATCTAATGAACATTTAACACAAGTTGCAGCAGTTTAAATTAAGACAATTAGAATTTTTCAAATTTAAATATCTTCAAAAATATAATAGCAATTTCATTCTAACATTATTGACCACCACACATCTTACGAATAGTGAATACAATTTGTAGTATTTTACATTATGCAAATTAGACAAGACATTTTAAAGATCTTCTGAACTATAGTACATGCCATTCTAACTTTATGTTAGTGCCATTTGTACACCTAATGACTATCTTGCAAAGAGTTGTAGCATGTAAATGATAGACATCTCTCTTCTAAGTGTACATGTGTCCAAAATTACATACAGTATACCAACCTCTACATAAACACCCTAGACCACTCTGTATAAAATGAATATGGGAAGACAACTTGTGGCATTTAAAATTATGGCACATTAGGGGCCATTTTAATTCTTCAGTGTTCTCAAAACTAAATGGGGCCACAGTTTCAATTCTAATCTAGCAATATTTTATTTACTTTAAATATGCATATTACAACTCAAACTTTTTTTAGACAAGCCTTTATTTTGAATTTTTCCTTCATTGTATACCTTATTTCCTTCAATTTGTCATTTTCCCATAAAACGTTGTAGCAGGAATCTAATATGTGGGGTCCACACAACTTCTTCAGTGGAATAGGTTAAAGTCAAGATAAACTGGTTCACATTGGTTCTCAGTAGATGACTCTCTAGGCTGGCAGGCTAGGTGTGTGTATTTCCATTGTAATTTGAACCTATGTAACTTTAAACCCACTTTCCCTTGAACCAGCAAGTTGCTTGAGGTAAATGGTAATATATACATGTAGTTAATAAGGTACTCCTGCAAAAAAAGGATACTTTTTGCTGCAAAACTAATCAACGTATTAAATAATACTTAATTATACAATCTTATGACAATGCAAACCACTAGCCTGCAAGAATTATCACATAATTTTTAAAATGACACATGGAGTTAGTCTAAACACCACTTTCCCTTGAACCAGCAAGTTTCTTGTGGTAAATGGTTATATATACATGTAGTTAATAAGATAGTCCTGCAAATATGATACTTTTTGCTGCAAAACTATTCAACATATTAAATAATACTTAAATATACAATCTTATGACAATGCAAACCACTAGCCTGCAAGAGTTATCACATAATTTTTAAAATGACACATGGAGTTAGTCTACATCTATGCAGACTTCTGAACGACAACTTTCATACATGTATACCAAATGATATACAGCATCTTTTTCCATTTTTCAACTTGACATTTTTTCCGCCTTTTTTGCGAGCATCTACTTATTACAATGTCTCCACTACCAGTACAGGGATCAACTTTTTGGGGAGGTTACTCTTACCTGCATAGTTATATTAACGTTTTTTCTTTTCACATATTATCAACCACAACATATGTACAAAAATATGAACTTACAAATGCAAGTCACTGAAAAAATTTTCCGTTGCAAACTACACCTTGTTCCTGGGTACTAATGACATTTACTTATAATGACCCTCATTTGTACCCATATTATGAATACTATTCGTGTAATACCATATAAAGTGCCAAAATGTACAATATTGTTTTTCTATTACATTTTATGTCCCAATGAGAGAGATTTGCTTATATGAGAATGGGCACTCATTGTTAGAATAATCACAAATTCAAGTCTGTACATGGGTCTTGGGAGTTTTATTGCCCATAATTAATGCTGCACTATGTACTGAACCCATCTCATATTTTTTCAAGCATCGTTCCTCCACAACCACTTCTACAAGAACAACTAAGGAGTGAACACATTTAAATGGCCATCATATCTATGTGCACACAGCATAAAGCATTGAACTGAGCTACAAATATTGTTGTCACATTTTTGTTGTATTTTTTTTCCTTAATCCAAATTAACTGAGTGGTGCTGTCACACATTGCAAAGGGCCTTAGGAATTAAGAATGTTGCAAAACTTTTTTTTTTTTTAATCTACATGACATGTACTGAAACACTATATGGAGCTGCTTCCAGTTATTTCATCCATGCCTCGATGCCACAATTCCCATGATTCCAAGGGACTATGCTGAATACTGTTCTCATCATTGGACTCCTGGTGGCTATCATCTGTACCAGAGGCATTGGAGGGTCTAAAGTCACCACTGCTTTCCCTTCTCTTATCACTCTGTGCCCCACTTGCGGAACTTGTTTTGGTGACTTCCTCTGTTGAAGCCTGCTGATCTTGTGCAAACAGAGACTTAAAGGCACACGACTCTTCACACAGTAGTGTCTCCCAGAAAGGAGGTCTGCTTGGTGGAGCCGCTGACGGGGGGCATGGGTGAAACCCTAGGGGTGGTGGAGTACACTGAGGTTTTGTATCATTCATTTGCATGTGGGATGGACTGAGGGGCATACCAGACTGTCCAAGCCGTATCGGGTGCCAAATTGGAGAAAAACGAACTTTTCTTGACTTTAACTTGTCTCTGCCCACTTGATCTCTCCTGAGGTTTCCAGTGTGATGTGAATCATGGCACGACAGTGTGTGTTCTAAAGGTGGCTGTGACAAGGGCAAACATGAGCGACTTATGCTCGTATCTGAAGGCCACTGGACACTGAAGTGTTCCTCTGTTGCAGGTACATTGGAGGACGTAAATACATCTGACTCATCATTGCTGTCAGAATCTGCACTATTATTTTCCCCAGAGCTATCTAAGCACACACTGTGTGCAGCCTTAAACTTTCTGGTCAAACCTGGTGTGGGTGGCCGGCTGGCAGTACAGGAATGCAGTTTTACCTCAATGTCCTTTTCAGAAACTGTGTCACTCTCATTTGCACTGGTACTTGCCAATTTTCTCCTACACTGTTCCATATCATTATCAATGTCCTGTTCTGGAAACCAGTTCCAATCACCTGGCCTACCTTGGTAGCCTTCAACAAAGCACATGTCACATGCACATGTTGGAGATATTTCTCTTGTACACTTCTTGAATTTGGCAAGACCTGATGGACGCTTCTTGAGGGTTGACTTGTTAACTGACAAAGAGTTCTTTACTAAGTGTCTAGGCTTTTCAGGTTTGCTGGTTCTCTTTAACTTGTTCATCATCATGTAAATGAGAGCATCACGAGTCTCGTTTTTACTGTGATCATGTATATGCTGAGGATTGATGCAGGGTGAATAGCCAGTGTGATGACAACTGCTGGACCTTGGAAGTGGAGTCGTTCTCTGGAAGTGTCCTGCAAATGATGCCCTGGCAGGTGGTGGTTGAAGTGGATTAACCATTTCTGGGTGACAGCCTGGGCTTGGTGTTGAACCAGGCTCTGTCTCACATGGTGATGGAGGTGGAAAAAAACCAAGGATTGAGGTAGACTGATCATGACCAGTCAGCAGATGTCCACTGGATGCAATGCCACCTGGTGGGAATTGGCTTGAAGAGTTCGTTTCACAGGAACCCTGGTTGTCAGTGGCCACACCAGCCATGTTTCTTTTCTTCCCAAGCAAGCAATCTGTCTCCATAGCTGAAAAATATCAAACAGAAAAGTCATGAAGATACTGTTTTGCTTCAAATAAAAGGACAGTATGGCTTATCATGTTTATATTCATAATCATTTGTCTTTGGTGTAAAGTTATATCTCTCCTAATTTTTTTTATCTCAAATATAATCATCAATGGATTAGTTTAAATACATGTATGTACCTCTGTACACGCTATGCGAAGTAACAGACCTGTAATCCCTTCAACAACTAAAATGCACATGCATTCAACTAAAACTGAATATAATCATAAAGAAATGGATAGAATAAAGGCTCTAGAAGTGACCAACTATACATAAGTCATGCAATAGAAAACTAGACAAATATTATCAATACCTGGACAAGCTTGGTTGGTTAAATAAACTAGGGGAAATTGGTAAAATATTCACCTCATCATTTTTTCCCCCAATTCATCATCTATACCCAATTTTGACAATCAGAGTCCACTATTTGTTTCAAACTAAAAATCCAGATACCTGGAAGTTTTGATCAGTACCATACTCAGAACATATTTATACACAGATATATTATTTCCTTTACCTGTCTGTATAACCTTAGCAAGACACTGGTTAAAATTTACATTTGCATTAAAAGAAAAAGCCTCATCATCATTGCTTCCAGTGTCAGACTGCCCAAATATTCTTCAACACACTTGTCCACAGGATCTAACCCTCAATTTACACCACAATTACAAACAAATTTTGGGATGTCCCAAGGACAGTATTCAAATTTGTATGCATCACTACATCAGATACTTACTTATCCCTGGGCACCAGGAAAGGTAGATATGTAGGTATGTGTCAAGATATCTTCATTTCAACCAAATCTTAAGAAAACATACAGGTTTGTGTTGAAGTATATTGAGATATTTCTTACTCAAGTTAATCAGTAGGCTCATATTGAAAAGAACAAACTCTTAAAGTTTTAACCAGCACTTTGCTCAGTGATGAGTAAGATTTTTCTTATCCCTTTTTTTAAATGATTGATCGGTCTTTACATATATATTAAAAAGTATCCGCCTTTAAAATGGATAGTCCAATGAATTGAGACAGATACATAAACCTTATTTACAGAGGGTATAAACCTGATATGCCAACGCTTATCTTCCCCAGGGCCCTCTTGTGTGCACCGCTCAATCAACCATTCACGCACGTGTGTGCAGTGACCTGTTTTGAGTGCATTGCTTGTGGCAGCCACAACGTTAACTGAATCAGGAGACTTGCAGCCCCTGACATCATTGCTGATATAATCAGACACTAGGTATTAAACCCAAACATGTCCCAATAAGCCTTTGAGCAGTTAAGTGGGGACTAGATGTGAAGAGCCAAAGACATTCAAGTCTCTCAGATTGGCTGCGATGCAAACCCCGTACCACTCGCACAGAAAACGAGGACTGTAACCATTTGACCATGGTGACTGAAATCTTTTTTTTTGCATGCTTCTTTGCAATTTACACCCTTTTCTACTAAAAACCCTCATAAACTCACTGTCAATCATGTTTACCATATATCCAACAAGAAGTCTGCCTAACAAATGTTAACAGCAACACATTTTCCCTTTTTTATATGCATATCTAGCACGTGGTTCTCTACATATACAGTGGTCCCCCCCCCCATAAAGCCACACTAAATGCAGCCCATAGGTGACCTTATAAGTGGGGTGACCTCGCTGTTGCAAGTCAAGTAGCTTCTGAACATATAAAGCTTATGATTTTAATGCCTTGTTTCCCCACCAGATGGCATCGCACTCCACCTGTAATCACAGCTTATTTGTGCAATTCCTGTGATGCATATTGTTGCATGTGCCAAGACAGCAATGACCGAGTCCTTAACTTTATGTCCTCAGTGACCTTGGGACAGAAGATCAAGATCACCCATATTATGTAATACAAGAGACCCATAGGCCCGGTGCTGTGCTGACATTGCCATTAATGTCCAAGCTACACCCTGCCATAACAAAATCACTTCTTTCAACTTTACAGGCATGGTGACCTCACAAAAATAGGACATGGTCACTGATAATATATACAATTTTAGTTTTGGACATTGTCTATACCTGTATATCCTATAAATTTGGCAAGTCTGATCCAATTACTTTTCAAGATATGGAATTTTATATCTTAAAACACATTTTGGCTCATAATTTCTGACAAATTATAGGTGGTGCCACTAGAACCATTAATAAATGAGACTAACTCACAATCCTGCCAAATTTGATGAAGATCTGCGAGAAAGTAAAGATGCTCGAGTGTTCAAAAGATTTTCACATTTTGACCCCTATATTACATAATAATGCAGGTGGTGCCACCAATATTGAAAAGGGTTTAGATTTTCATACACCCTATAAGTCCTGAAAGTAATATTTGGATAACCTGAAAACTGTGTATGCCATTGCGCTAATGAGCAAAAGTTTACGGACGGACAGACATAAGCTCTACAACCTTTGGTCAGCAGAGCTAAAAAAACAGCTGCAGTAGCTGATCTGGTGATCTTACCTTTATCAACACACAGCACCAACCCAGTGACCACCCCAGTATAACAACAGTCACCTTTGGAGGGAACCTCAACAAGCTCACTCACATTACCAATGTTATGTCTATTCTCTTGGGCATGATTTTATTTCTTCATCCCATTATTTGCCAGTCTCCAACAAGCAAAGTGAATGCGTTAAAAAATATATATATATATATTATTCCATAATCTACTGAACTTAATGAATCAACAAAGTCTTTTGATCAGGCCTGTTAATGTTTTTTGTTCAATTTTTCATGAATCTGTGTTGTCAAGAGTAGATTAGAGTTGAGCCTGATGAGAAGAACCAATATCCAGCTGTGACCCCAACCCTTTCAAAAAAAAAAAAAAAATGAATTCATAGTATATCTGATGTTTTTGTATTGAAGCAAAATCAAATTTAACAGCTACTGTTTACCAAAATTCTTGTCCATTTGTCCAAAGCAAATCCTTGGAAAAATATGCTAGGGACTTTCTGTTGTTGATACATACTCAGAAGAAAATCTAGCAAAAAGGGTATGCTGTACCAGGCATGCATGAAGGCAGAACCCATGGTAAGTGAGCTTGTTGCAGTCCTCATGATTATGTTGTTGAGACTGGGTTAATGTTGGTGACATGATCACATCATTATCGCCACCCTGTTATCCACCCTTGCTTGGACGATATCTCTCCGTCTTCATCAGCCCACCTCACCATCTGTTTTGACAGGTAACAACACTCATAAGAACGGACTTATCAAATAAGCATGAACGGACCTCACACTAAATTTATCTGTGATATTTATTCAGAATTTTAAGGTACAAGGCGCTGTAATCCTGCGTACATTGACAGAAGAGGCTCAATAATATAACTAAAAGTAGCTGCCATAGTGTTGACTATGTACAACAGAAAAAAAAAATCCATTTTAGGGTAACTTAACCCCCTTCCTCTTAACCCACCAAAAACCAGTTGGTAGTCAAATTTTGTTCGCTTCAGTGTTTTCAACAGTGATGAAAACAATTTGACTGAGAACTGTAGATGAGACATATAATGATCACATGCCACAGGTCAAACAGCTTCCCTTGGCATGGGTTGGGCACAAAGCACCCAATCCATGCCAAGGAAAGCTGTTGTCTCAGAATTCAAGGGGAAAGGGTTTGGGGCCATGTCACTTGTCACGCTTAACAGTATTTGACTTTAGACCTTTTGACCCCCCACCCCATCCCTTTAATGTCAAAAGTGAACATCTATGACTCCCCCAAATGATCTTTTCCATGTGCATCGTGAGTCTCCTCTAGACCATTAAAGTTGACCTATTAATACACAGGCCTAGGACTGGTCTTCTATTAAACTTCTACTCAAGTCGCTTCCAGCAGTGAAAGAGATGATTTACAGTTTTGTTACTGTGTTAAAAATGCATCTTTAGGCCTACACATAATTATTCAACATTTTTACACTCAGCATTTATGACCTGGAGAAAATACACTTATACCCCTCTTTGAAATCTTGGCTTGTGTATAGCCTGGTGGAATGCATAGAATGTGCATGCCCACCACCATTTACCCTTGAATAAAACAAACAAAAGTTGGAAATACTTGTCAAAGTGTGTTTATACAGTGATTATTGTTTTTTAAACCTTTAAATCATCATTTTATATATTGATCAACAGCTTTCCTGGGCAGACTCAGGAATTTTAAATTTTAAAATTTAAGTGCACCATAAGAGATCCTGTTCTGGTTTCAAAGACACAGTTGGCATATATCTAAATTAAAGTCAGTAATATAAAAGATCAGTAAAACAGATTCTATAAATGTGCCAGTAACATTAGGACTGCAGGGATGGTAATGTGGCAATGTCTGTATTTTGTGTGTAGATTTCAATAGAGGTTGACCTGGAACTAATTTCATTTTCTGATTTTTTTCTCTTTCATATTCATTGTCACACTTTGAGCAAATTAATTTCAACACTATTACTTAAGTAGGTGATGACTTTTCCACCCCCTAACAGGCCAAATGCTGTTAACCGTGACAAGTGACATGGCACCTTAATCAATTCCTGCTAAACCTCAATGGATTCCTGAATAATTAATTCTACACACAAACCACTGACCAAATGCTACATACTGACCATTATTCCTGTTGAAGTTCAACATCATAAATCTACCTAAAAAAATGTGTTTACACCACATTGCTTGATTAACCTTCCAATTACAAGCCGCCTCCCCCCCCCCCAAACCCACCCACCACGCTCCAGGACCTGTAGGTATGCTATTGCTACCAGTGATAATGACTGAGCGTTGGCTCTGAAAGAAAAAGTAAAAAATTGCAAAAACATACAAAAAATTTACTGAAATATGGAAACATCATAAGCCGTGTGATGCTTCTGGAGAAAACGTGAAAAGCACAAATTTTGTCAAATATTCAACAACCAGCGGAAAACTGCTGCGCCACCTGTTAAGCCCTACGGGTACCAATTGCCCCGATGCAAGTTCAAAGGCCGTGCGGTTTTCAACACTTTTAATTTCAAATTTTTTTGGTAAAAATGACTTTAAAAATCATAAAATGTGCCCTTAAAATCACTTGTGCGGCAACATCTGAACAAACCCTGCAGAGACTCCACGGAAATCTCCCTCCAAATAACTTTTGTTGAACTTGGAAGTCAAAATGCGTGGTTTGAGTCAAACTTTGACGACAGATGGACGACCGTCGACCCTTCTACAAACCAAGAGGTAGTACCAAAAAAAAGAAAAAAAAATGCAATCCATATCAGTACACAGGTGCGCTATGAATAAAAGTATGATCGCAACTAGCCCCAGTATGAGGCATCGAGCCGCTATGTTGGGATGGACGGCTTCTCATATTAAAACAACACCGTCGATGCCTCAGAAATGGGGCTAGATCGCAACCAATCATGTTACGAATAAACCACTTTGACTGTGTCCATGATTCGTGATACATGTACTACAGTCTACACTAAGTCTATGACTATAGTATTCGCAAAATTTTACATCGCATGAAAACCATACTAACCTTGATCGGCTTGCCAACAAATTTCTCGCACAAGTGCGCCTAGCCGTAGACGTAGTCGAGCTATGTCGCCCATCCGTAGGTCTGCATGAGCAACCATCTTCGCTCTGATCACAACCCTATGCACAGCTGAGAAGTGAGATCACACAGCGGTCCGTTCTTGCAGTTGAACTGGAGAATTACCCTGTGTTGTCTCTAGCAATCGTCAGACGGTTCTGGTGCAATGCCTTAGTCGAACCTGCTAATATAGCACAATCTCAAAACGTTGTGTTCACGTTGGCTGGCTTTTATCCAATTGCGTTTGCTTGTGCACAACGTTCTGCCGACGATTGTTCGCATGAGAAACTTTATTGTAGTCAGAGCCCTCTGTGGGGCCAAACACAAACATACATACATACAAATACATAAGACATACACGTAGTGCCCTCTTTTGGGTCTAAGGGCAATAAACATATAGAAAAAGGTTCACTGGCATTAATACAAACAATGTTAGTTCTGGCCATGCCATATAGTGCACATCAATAAAAGTTCATGTCTATAAATAAAACAAGAGGGCTGTGTGAACAGCCCATGCTCAGCTGATCTTGACATTCATCACACTTGCAGATCTATGAACTTGGGAGAGGATCAAGGTCACCCATGTTCTGAGTAAGTCTGACCATTGTAAAAGAACACTAACATGTGCAACATCAAGGTTCAAGTAGTTCTCAAGTTATAATGAAGAGTAAAATTCATGTATGTTGCACTGTGACCCCAGAGACGAGGTCAAAGTCATTCATGTACTGTCTGAGCATGACCTTCATACAAAAACATTAACATGTGCAGCATCACAGTACTAACTCAAAACAAATCTCAAGTTATCAAGTAAACAGTAAATCTTGTGTCAGTTGTCCTGTGAATTAGCACTAGAATGCCCATTGACTTACATAGTAATCAATAGGAAAGCTGCATTGATCGATAAGTTCCCGAGTTGAAAATACTTAAAAATCAGGAATCTAAAGCAGTACCACCTAGTAAACAACTTTGGTTGACCCTTCCACAAGAACATATCCATCACATTTCACTTCAATCTGAGTGACGGTTCTGAGAACAAGTGAAAAATAACAAAACCATATAAAAAATTCATAAAAAAAAGGAAAAATTGCAGTGCCACCTGGTGAACAAATTGGGAACTATGTGTCCCTGGAAGTGTCTATGAACGATATCAAAACAATTGGGTGAGGAGTTTCAGAGGTGGAGAGTTTTTAAGGTTTGCCCAAAAAAACCCTAAAAAATTCATATAAATTCCAAAAATCAATAGAGTGTGACCATTTGAACAAACTTGGTAGAGATCCACCCAAGGCACATCCCCACTAAGTTTGAAGTCAATCTGGCCAATTATTTAGGTTATAACCATTACAAGAAATTCCCATGTTAAAACTTTCCTATTAGAACTTTTGTAAAGATTTTTGAAAAAAAAATCATTAAAAAAAAACAAAATTCATTGGAACATGACCATAGGAACAAACTTGGTAGACACCCACCCAAGGTACATCCCTACCAAGTTTGAAGTTAATCTGGATGACAGTTTTGGAGAAGAAGTCCAAAATGTGAATTAGCATTAGAATGCTCATTGACTTCCATAGTAATCAATAGGAAAGCTGCATTGAACAATAAGTACCGAATTGAAAAAATGGTTAAAAATCAGGAATCTGCAGCACTCCCACATAGTGAACAACTTTGTTTGACCCTTCTACAAGGAACATATCCACCACTTTTCAGGTTAATCTGAGTAACGGTTCTGGAGAAGAAGTCGAAAATAGCTAGAACACAGGAAAATTCATAAAAAATTAGTAAAAAATTGCAGCGCCACCTGGTCAAAAATTATGAACACGAAGTCCCTATGTGTCTTCCCGTGTGATATCAGAGCGATTGAGTGAGCGCTTTTGGAGGAAAAGATTTTTTAAGATTTGTCCAGAAAAAGAACCAAAAAATTCATTAAAAATCAAAAAATCACTGGAGCATGACCATTTGAACCAACCTGGTAGACACCCACCCAAGGTACATCCCTACCAAGTTTGAAGTTAATCTGGATGACGGTTTTGGAGAAGAAGTCCAAAATGTGAATTAGCATTAGAATGCTCATTGACTTTCATAGTAATCAATAGGAAAGCTGCATTGACCGATAAGTACCCGAATTGAAAAAATCGTTAAAAATCAGGAATCTGCAGCATTCCCATATAGTGAATAACTTTGTTTGACCCTTCTACAAGGAACATATCCACCATGTTTCAGCTTAATCTGAATGACCGTTCTGGAGAAGAAGTCGAAAATAGCTAGAACACACAAAAATTCATAAAAAAATATCAAAAAAATTGCAGCGCCACCTGGTGAACAAATTAAGAACTAGGTGTCCCAGGGAATGTTTCTGTGTGATATCAAAGTAATTGGGCGAGCGATTTCGGAGAAGAAGATTTTTTAAGATTTGCCCAAAAAAGAACCAAAAAATTCATTAAAAATCCAAAAATCAATGGACCGTGACCAATTGAACAAACTTGGAAGACACCTACCCAAGGCACATCCCCAACAAGTTTGAAGTGGATCTGGCTGACAGTTTCGGAGAAGAAGTCGAAAATGTAAATTGTTGACGGACGACGGACGGACGGACGGACAGACGGACGACGGAGGGAGGACCATAAGATAAGCTCAGCTGACTGACAAGTCAGCTGAGCTAAAAACTATGAGGCTAATTTGTGTGGCTAATATCTTGATATTCATAATTAAGCTCAGTACCAACTGGCAAGTCCTTGTATTAGTCCCTGTGTACATATAATCATGGAGCAATTAAAGTTAAATTGCTCCATGATGTAATCAACAACAAAAAACAAAGAAAATCCTGTTTTGGTTCATGTTACATACAGTGATCTTCAATGTAACTTGAAGCAAGTCTCCGTAACTTTCTAAGTAGCGCACTGCACGATGATTAACATACTATATTTTACAAATTGATTAGACATACAATGGATTTTTACAGTCTCAGCACCACCAATGCACCATACAGAAACGTGAAGAAAAAAGAAAAAAAAAGAAATTAAACATTAGATAAATACATAAATGCACCTCTGGTGTACACGATGTGTATATGTATATAAATATATATTCAAGGAGTACAGGAATGTTTTTCTTTTTTTTCCGAATCCTAGCTAGCAGAATTTGGCAGTGGCTCGGGCAGTATCATTTTCAGCTGTTGAAAGGTGAATACACTTGTTCTTGAGTCATGAGCAGAACCACACGCTCAGCAAAGTACCTTCTGTATTTTCAGAACGCCAAGTTTTCGCCACATGGCTTGTTTTGTTGATGCCAATTAAATAGTTCGGCATTTTGCCATAGAGGGCTTTGTACAAGTGCAAGTACAAGTATGCTTTATTTGGTCTAAAATACAAATCATACAGTAGTGTCTACTAGCAAGTAACATTTGTTGTTATATGCCTACAATGTTGAGACTGTGCACTAAGACTCAGTCATGCTTCAATTTTTAAAATTACTTCATAGGAGTTGCTCGCATGCAGGCCACCAAATAAATATATATATATATATATATATATATATATATATATTAGAATAATTCTTCAATGAGTAAATGTAGCATGCTATAATTATAAACCATTCACAGGTGGTTCTGTGTTTAAACTCATAATCGATATAAAATTCAACAACATGCAGTAAACTAAGTTCTTAGGCCAAATAATTACTAAGTTACATTTTAAATTCACGTGGGAGTGTCATAGTTGTTAATAATAGTTCTTGGCATACCGTCCAAATCCTGAATATGAATGTCTAACAGTCTATGTTCATAGACACAAATATATCTCACAGGCGACAACAACGTACAAGACTCGCGTGTGTTCAGTATAACAACTGATCATATTATTTTAAAACAATAAAAACCCTCATTGACAAATATAATATATAGGCATAGTAGGCATAGCCTTAGATGCGAGCGTCAGCATCACAAAGAGAGGCTTGTAAATTACATGATCACAGTACCGGCCGACTGTTAGCCCGTTTCCCCATCCCAACCTCCGCTTTATCTGCAAGCTCAAACAGACTTCTTGCACCGTGATGTTTCTGTTATATATGATGGCAGAACCCCCCTCCCCCCCAAAAAAATAAAATAGAATAAAATAAATAAAAATTTTTAAAAAATCAACGTTTATCCGTGACTACGGAAGCCTATGAGGACCACCAAAAAAATTAAATTTAAAATAAAACTCCTAATTTCGAGTTTTTTGTCGTTATTTCGACTTTTGAATCTCGAAATCTCGATTTTTTTCTCCAAATTTCGACTTTAAATTATCAAAATTTTGAGATTTAAATCTTGTAATTTCGGGATATTTCTCCAAATTTTCATTTTAAAAAGTCACAATTTCTACTTTTTATCTCAAACTTACGATTTTGCAAAGTCGTAATTTCGACTTTTTTCTCCAAATATCGACTTTTGTACTCCGAAATTTAGACTAAATAAGTCAAAATTTCGACTTTTTTTTGAAATTTCAACTCTGTTTTTTCGACATTTCGACATATTTCTCCATGTTACGACCTACAAAAGTCGCGATTTCGACTTTTGACTAAATAAGTCAAAATTTCGACTTTTTTTCGAAATTTCGACATATTTCTCCATATTACGACCTATAAACGTTGCGATTTCGACTTTTTTCCTCGAAATTTAGAACTATTTAAGCTGAAAATTTCGACCGTTTTTCTCGAAATTACGACATTTAAAGTCGAAATTTCGATTTTTTAAGTCGAAATTTCAGCTTAAAAAAGTCGACATCTAGAGAAAAAAAGTCGAAATTTCGAGAAACGGATATTCATGTAGCTCAACAACCAATCAAGCATTGTATCTATGTGTTACATCAGTGCATTGTTTCAGTGTAGTGACAAGTGTGTAATTTGTATACCATAGAGGAGGGCCCATAAGCATTTGTTTGCATCCTTTCCTACTGCCCTTGTTGCTATTGTATTGTATGTCTTGTGTATCATTATCATCATCATCATCATCATCATCATCATCATCATCATCATCATCATCATCATCATCATCATCATCATCATCATTATTATCATTTTTATTATTATAGAAGACATCTTTAAAGTTTATCAAAATCTGAAAAAGCACTAACACCACATTATGTTCTTATTCATTATTCTGACTCATTAGATGGACTAAAAAGATGAACCAAGCAGTGTCCGTGAAACATCAATGCAGAATGTGTTCAGAAAGATGCGTGTTTCAAACTGTTATTTCAAAAAAAGAAAAGAAAAAAAGTATTCTTACAGGTATTCGACTTAATGCCTCTATCCAGTATGTGCATACGCACATCTCTGCTTCTATACATCGGGATGTCGTGAAGGGCCGGCGATAGACACTAATTATCGATAGAAAGAAAGAAAGAAAGGAAGGGAGAGAGAGAGAGAGAGAGAGAGAGAGAGAGAGAGAGAGAGAGAGAGAGAGAGAGAGAGAGAGAGAGAGAGAGAGAGAGAGAAGGTGGGGTGTGGGTTCCTGGAGTCCCACTTCAGAACAACATTCGATTCAGTCCCGAAAACATTCTTGGTCTGTGAGCCTCAGTAAATTAATATTCGCAGATTCATTTAGAATATCCGAATGAGCTCGGGAGGACATAAAAAGCAATAGAGCCGTATTATTTAAATTTGCTAGCTAATTGACCAAGTTCTATGCAGTAAGAGAGAGAGAGAGAGAGAGAGAGAGAGAGAGAGAGAGAGAGAGAGAGAGAGAGAGAGAGAGAGAGAGAGGAGCATGTTCTGCTTTTGCTGCAAGATGAGACTTTACCACCAGTGGTAAGGCACCGAAGTAAGTGGGATTATTCTCCCATTGCATATTCAGAAAAATATTTTCACTTCGATTTTCATGCACAAAGTTTGCTTGTAAAACATTCATGGATAAATGATTTTATTCGCAACATTTCTTTTAGACGAAAGTAAACATAGTGTCACCCAATCACAAATATTGGCGCATGGATCTGCTAAGACGCGAGGACAATCCATAACAAATACTTTCCTTGTGACAAGTTCATATTTTTTGTTTACAAAGACTCTTTGGTTAATTTTGTGATGTTTGCGCATGTTTGAAGAGATGATCTTTCTTTTGGACCTAAAATGGTTGTATTGTGGATGGTTTTTTAAATATACACAAGGACCTGTTTATGATTATTGTGACTATATCCATGAATGACACGCCTCAGTGGCACAATCAGGGCCGCTAGCAATACACTCGGGTGTTAGCTTTTGTGCCAATATTATGGTTTCCTTACAATCAGCACCGGCAAATACAACTCTTGTTCCAGCGAGGATTTGCTAGCATTGCAGTAGCAGAGCAAATGTGGACGCACGCATTAGGTTGCTATGGACAGAACTGGAACAAAGTGACATTCTGATTTCACACGGTGATACAGAAATGACAAGAGAAGCACTGCTCAGGTACTCGTAAACAGGAATTACAGGTAAATTGCCTATACCATTCACCAAGGGCATTATAACGAGGTAATGAGTTAAGTAGCCTGGCAATGTGATATATGCGGTAGCTCTGACTTACTGGACTTGGTTGTTAACGAGCTTGTCCACAGGGCCAAACCTGGCTGTTTGTGTCCAACTCTCATGCCGAGTGAACCATCGTATTCTTCAACAATCAGGTACATTTTTGTCGCTCAATGTTAATACAGAGTTTGCAGGCCTGTATTTTAGTCCGACAGTCACATGCATTAAACATGTAAATAATGAAAATATGTGAGCCTACGTAGCCATGATGACATGCAATTTGAGGATCATATAATATGCACAATGATTGCAGTGTATTACTGCAATTTTGGTGAGTAGTTGTAGATACATACATTTATGACAATCAATAAGGTTTCTTATTTTTATTACCGGGTACTCTCTGTCATAGCACAACACACGAGGTAATATTCTTATGATATTGATCATAGGGCTCTTAAGTACCTTTATCAAATGTAAGTTTGGCTTGACCACAACTTGTACAACAAGGATAGTTACATATGGGTCACTTACATATTGATTATTTCTGCGTTGATCATATATCAGCAGACTCGTTTGTGTTGATAATAAGTGCTTTAGTGATTCGGTATTAGTCAGGTCTATATTTTATATTGAACAAATATGTATCTACTGAAGGCCGCTTTGCCTGTTGTAAGTTGGGTAGCGATAAGATAACTACAAATTACATGCATTGTAAATAGTTTACGTATATATGAGCAATATGGAAAGTATTTAAACCTTATTGAATTCATGTAACACCAATAAG
>OZ026619.1:55724935-55750880 GCA_964020975.1 Hermodice carunculata
AGAGTGGACAGAGGTCAGGTGTTCAGGTGCAGCTGGGAGCACTTCAGTTGGCATGCTAGAGTTGCGTGTTCCCATTATTTCACATTTAAAATTTGTTGCTTATATATGGTAATTCCAAAACTGCTTTATGCAGCAGAAACGGACTATTTTTCATCAGAGGGCTGTTGCAGCAATGTTCATTGATTGAATTATCTCTGCAGCAGACACTTTGAAGGGGGTAAAGGGTTTTTATGGACTGGCATTTTGGAAATTTTCATGTACGGTACGTGCGTATTTGAAGCCCTTTATTTTCCTTCTTGCAAGGCATTGTTTGCATATTTTCTTCTTCTTCTTCTTCTTCTTCTTCTTCTTCTTCTTCTTCTTCTTCTTCTTCTTCTTCTTCTTCTTCTTCTTCTTCTTCTTCTTCTTCTTTTTCTTCTTCTTCTTCTTCTTTTCTGCTTCTTGCAACTTGTACGGGGACAAAGTTATAACTTGGACCAACGGCTGCACCCCCCCGTCTTGAAATGCTCGTAAATAGCCAGCATTTGGTTTAAACATATTTTATTGAAGAACAATTGGCCGACAGGCTCACCTGCCTATATTTGGCCCTATTGTTCATATAAGACAATACAACATTGTTGTTTCAAAACACTAATACACAGATAGGCAACATACGGAACCACAATTTCAGAATATGTTGGTAAGGGGGTATGTGTGATGTGTAATGAGATTACAATTACTTTCATCAGCGGAAGCAGAGTTTTCAAAACTTATATCTTAAACCTTCCTGAATTCTTAATATAATGATGTACTGCTCGAAAAAATGACTAATTTATGTTTCTTTTCCCCTTAATTCCAAATAATAACGTGTGAGCGCAAAAACATTCCATAAGGTATTATTTAGTCTGCAATTCATTTCTCAATAAAGTATATCTACTACATTCGAAGAAAACATGACGAATGTTCTCTAATTCTGCTCCACATGAGCATGATGGTGATTCAACAACGCCAATTCGAAAAAGATTAACATTAAGCTGACTGCAACCCATTCCGATCCTAGCATGGATAACAGCAATTTTCCTATCACCGTTACATTTCGGTTTGTTATTGGTTAGTTCCCTTTTAAAGTCATCTAAATCTCCATGATTCCTCATAATAGCCAGTATTTCTTTTATAGATAGGACTTATGGAGGGCATATTGCAAAAGTAGAGCGTGTATTCATATAAATATACCCTCTAATGCTCAAACATTCTGGTGAGTTGGCCTGCGTATGGACATTAGATTGCAAGTTAAAATCAAATGACCCTATCGCCGTTTCACATATCAACATACAGTGAAAAGGGCATTAATAATAAAAATATATATATAAAAGTGTATTTTGGCAAAAATATACGAGTAAATCCATCCATACATACGTACACACACACACACACATACATATATACATACATACACACATATACATACATACATACATACATACATACATACATACATACACACACACATACATACATACATACACACATATACATACATACATACATACATACATGTATATATTGATTTTATATTATATCTGATGCAAAGACACGACCCTCGTGTCTAAGTCTCAGTCTCAGTCTCGGGTTATGTGTACACACGGACGACAGAGTATTCAATAGCATAATAGACTTCATGAAAGTAAGTAAAGTGTCATCGACTGACAACAATCTTACAAATGGATGAATGAATTAATGACTTTATTACTGCACCATAAATACAATAAATGGTAATCTGTAACTCAATACACTATACAATACACTATACCACAACAGTACAATACAACATAGTACATTACAACAATCCCTGATACGTATGCCTTAGGGGCAGCTTCCCCAACCACCCCCCACCCCCACCCCCAAAAAACTCAAAGTATTGTAGGTTTTAAATGACTTTAGAGTACTATAGTGTACCCCTGATTTTCACTGTTTCCGAGATAAATTTTGTAAATTGCCATATAATTTCAATTTTGTCACATTTCATAAGTTTCATGAAATTGTTTTCGGGCGATAAATGGTCAAAATCTACGATAAATTTACTCAGAGTATCAAATAATCTATTTCTGGCTTCAAATTTTTGGCTATTTACAACGTAATGAATTTCATCTTCGACTTCCAAACACGAATCACAAATTCTCTCATCAATGGGAACTTTAACTGGCCTTCTATGTCTACCTTTTTCAATGTTCAAATTATGTGCGCTTATTCGTAATCTGGTCAAGTTTTTCCTCTCGTTCAAATTCTTTAATACAATTAGGTACTTTTCTAGTTTGAAATCTGATTTAAATTTCGAATAGGTTCTCAACTTTTTATCTGGAGAGGCTTGTTTAAGGAATTCATTCTGCCATTGAAGTATCAATTTCTCTTTTAATAATTTCTCCATTAAAATGTGTGAAAATTCCCCGTATTCATCACCGTATTGTTCAACAAGGTCGAGTTATTCGATGCCAGCAATTCAACATTACATTTGTAAGCATCGTACAAAATTTCACGTGAATCAGAATTTCTTATGCGGTGCCAGTTCTTACAAACACTTTTCATTATCTTTAACGAATATGGATATGCTCCGAGCTCACTCAGTACAGCAATATTACATGCTTTCGAATTCACTCCCACAGTGTACTTAAGAAAACTCAGATGTAACTTTTCAAACTCCGTCCTGAAATATCCACTAATATCGTCCCTACCCATACATTTTAGTGGAGAAATTGTATAGGCACCCCATATTCCACACCCGTAAAGAAAGATTGGAGCAATAAGTTTATCAAAGAAATCAAGATGCAATCGAATATCTACAATTTCACTGAATAAAGTTGTGATGTCAGATGACCTGACATCCTGAGAAATGCGTTTGAAAGAAATAAGTTGTCGTCTTTTTAGCAGCGTGCTGTGTGAACTCACACTCATTGCGTATCTATTCAAGGATAGTCGACGTGTATGGCAACGCGTAGAGGAGACTGTAATCTTATTGGTTAGCTTGACTACGCGTTGCCGAGCCTCGACTACGCGTAGTGGAGACTGTGATCTTATTGGTTGGCTCGACTACGCGTTGCCGAAACTCTACTACGCGTAGTGGAAACTGTAATCTTATTTGTTGGCTCGACTACGCGTTGCCGAGCCTCAACTACGCGTAGTAGAGACTGCAATCTGATTGGTTTACTCGACTACGTGTAGTGGAGGCTCGGCTACGCGTAAGACCTATACGTTATGGCCCTGTTGGCTTGCCATAGACGTGTCGACTATCCGTAATAGAGTTTTCATGTTTAGAACCACTTCCTAGTTTACGTTACTTTACCCTATTCTGCAGTCCAAACTCTTTACACTCCATAAGCTAACCTGTCCCTGTCTAACCTATATAGATACATGTATCAAGTGACTGCGAGAATAAAGCACTCTGATCTCTTAATAGTTCTTTGAATATGTCACCCTTGAAATCATAACAGACAGCTCACAAGAGAGCACCATGAATGGTGTTAATGTTATCTTTTTTATAGCGAAAGGGCATGATTGGACCCTATATGGTTTAAACATATTTTATTAAGGCAATTGGAAAACAGGCATAGCCTAAACAAATTTCTGGATTGGACCCGATCGATGTTGATGTAATTACTCTTTTCCCGTAAAAAGCGTCGGTAGGGTGGGTATAAAACTGAGACAGATACACTTAGTGTCTTGGTCTCAGATAAAAATGATTTTCGATATTATATTGATTAAGAATCAGTGAAGTACCACTCAAATGTACATGAATTGGTTCCCGGTTTTTGACAAATGACAACACAATTTGCCACAAACAAGAATATTGACTAGCTGCAAAATAAGTCGGTGTCACATTAAGAGTACACGTTATGTAGACTTAACTTATACACACAGCTCAAAAGAAACACAAGTGGGGATTTCTCAAAGACAAACGTACACGAATCCGTTGATCAAAAAGACTGACATTCCAGCTTTATGGACAAATTGCGCCGTAAACAGGAGGACAATTGGATTATCTCAGGTATTTCACCACTTTCATCATCGTCAATTTGACTAAACTTGAGTTTGAGGTGGAGGGAGTGGGGGACTGCCTGCAAAGCAGACTCGTCTTTTATTGTTTCTGATTTATATCCGTCGAAGAAAGCACGGGAGGGAACAGAAGGCCTGACTAGCAGACAGTAGGAGGGGGGGGGGAGGATGAAGAGACGTGTATAACCAGCGATACGGAATGAGATTAAATATCATTGGTAAAGAAGATAACTTAGACCTATTTTGTTGCGACCTAACACAATTCAAATGCATTTGCTTGTTTGCATTGCAAGTTCACTCATTCATCGCCAATTTGGACACATGTCAATGCGGTCTGACATAAAGTCCCAACTAGATTCATATTCTGTGCCTAGCGACCTTTTATTGTAGTACCAGCACGCCTATATACAATGGCAAAAACCACGAGAATGATCCAGCTCAACGGCTTTACTCTGCACGATATCTCAAAGCACGCCGAGAAAAGCCTTTAACTCAGTCAGAGGCTGGCCCTGAAAGAGTTAAGAAAAATACTGTATCCTGTTACCCAGGACAAGGCACTTTACAGAAAAGTAGCATATACAAAAATGGCCATTGTGATATTGGTCTTTTACCAGACAGGCCAAGTCACTATCTCAGTACAGCTGGTATCACCAGATGGCATGACCTTAAACTTTTTCTCTGTGTGAGTGCCATATTGGTCATGATTATTCGTCTAGGCTTATCAAGTTGTCGGGATACTATGATCATAGGCAGCATGGAATTCCTTTGTTTTGATATAACGACTTGTCCCTTGAAAACTCCATAATTCCCAGTAAGGTAAATCATTGTATGGGTAATATTTTAAAACTCATTTCACACTTAAGGCGATAAAGTGCTTCATTGGTCTTTGGTTTTTCATCGCTTATAAACCATGCTTCAGCAGCTACAAGGACAACTGAGGCCTTTCTCGCCAGGTACTTCACATTTCGAGTAAACATACAGCAGACGTCGTTAGTGGTCGACAGTGAGTTAAAATTTATCTCAACTATTATCATAGCATGCACTTGCTGTGGTGTCCTTGTTGTTTGTTTATTTTACAGTATTTGAATGAATTGTGCAAAGTACAGCTCAGGGAACTCGTAGACCCCTCCATTAGCTTTTGAGTGCATCATGCAGGCTGAAGTGGCAAAAGAAGTGTTAAAATGGTCTTTGAATTCACGCAAGGGCATTGTGCGTTCTACTTTGAATAATGGCAGAGTTGTCAAAATGTAGCAAAGCGAAGAAAGATGCAATACAGGTGTTGCAAACGCTATAGAATGGACAGCTCGGGTTGTTTTATTGTGTTGCAATTTAAAGAAAAATGCTAAAGTAGGGTGAACATTTTTTTTTGTTTTTTGTTTTTTGTTTTTGGGTTTTTTGGGGGGTGGTTTTTTGTTTTTGTTTTTGTTTTTTTGTTTTTGTTTTTTTTTTTTTTTGTTTTTGTTTTTTTTTTGTTGTTTTTTTGGGGGGCTTGTTTGTTGTTGTTTTTTATTTTTGTTTTTTGCCTTTTTTTTGTGTGTGTGTGTTGTTTTTTTTTTTTTTTTGGTTTTTTTTTTTTGGGTGGAGGTGGGGGTGGGTGGTGATGATAATCTGTACATATTGTCAGCACGACTCCAGATCCCAATTTTCAGCGTTTCATGGACAATGAGAGCTAACGGTCACAGGGAAATGGCTACTATCTGCAGTTTACGTTATGTTTAAGATAATGGCATCTTTAACAAATCTAACCATCTTTCTAACAGACAGCAGACCACTTATTGGCAAGAAGTTTTGTCTGGTTTTGGTATGTGACTCAAGGTGTCTCACAGGGTTACATGTTGAGACTTCTGCTGTTTGTACTTTTTATCAATAATTTCTCATCATGTCTTACACTGTCTAAACTGTACATGTTTGCAGACGACAGCACTGCAGAGGTATTCTCTCATTCAGCGCAAGTTATCGAAAGCAAGCTGATTGCAGATTTTATAAATATATGTGACTGAATGAAAAGGAACAAATTGTTATTGAGTGTTGAAAAAACAAAATCTTAATTGATTTGCACTATGAAGAAAATTACTTCAACCACCAAATTAGATATTGATATTGGGGGCAGACAAATCGAACAGGTATAAACAACAAAATTGCTTGGAGTACACTCTAATCTCAGTTGCCCCCCCCCCCCCAATCAGGCTGTAGATAAGTAAAAAAAAAATGGGTGCTTTGAAAAGAATTCTGTATTTGATCTCAAAAGATGTTGCTGTGCAAATTTTTAACGCATTGGTTTTACCCCACTCGGATTTTTATTGCACTCTATGGGGTCGTCCATGCAATTTGGTTTATACGGAACGCTTCACCTAGTTGCAAAAGCGAACGTCACGTAAATTCTTCAGTGCAGCATTTTAGATTTTTCCAGCCAGGAGCTTTTTAGGCAGTTAATATGGACACAATTTTTTATGAGCCAGTGAGTTTTCAAAATAAGTGTTCTTATGTTCAAGTGTTTAAATAGTTTGGTGACTACACTAAAGCAATTTTAGTCCACTTTCACGTCGACAAAGAAGAAGAGCATCTGGTCGTAACCGTTTAGCTACAACCGGAGCAAGGCTGACAGATTACAGATACAACCTGACAGTTTCGGGTATGATAGTGAAAGACTATGGAACGCCCTTCCTACTGATCTTCCCTCAACGAAATATATGGCAGCTTTTCAATCTCTATACTGTAAAGAGTATGTTCAGAATTTTTAATCAAAATTTTAATAAGTGCACTATACATTAACAATTTTAAAATTAATTTATTTGATCCAATTATGCTTTTACAGTAGTTGGCATATGCCTGTATCTTCTGTACATATTTTCTATCACGCCGGGGGCCATTATGAGAACTAGTGGCTAATCATGTATTACCCAAGACAAATACAGGATCTTTCTTTCTCTTCCTTAGATGCACTTATACACCAAAAGAAAGCATATTATTAGCGGTGTGAGTAATATAGGTGTCACTGGTCAGCGGAAGAGTTAGCTTATAATGTTTTGTTTGTAGAATGTTTCTCTGTTTTTAGGGAACCACTTGGGCTATTTTGTTTTGTTTTTGTTTTTGGCTTTTTTGTTTTTTGTTTTTGCTTGTTTTTTTTGTTTGTTTTTTGTTTTTTGTTTTTGTTTTGTTTTGTTTTGTTTTTGGGGTTTTTTTTTGGTTTATTTCATATTTTTCTTTCAAATCTCATGGTCTCCTGTTAAATATGTACCAACTCTTATTTTATAGTCCATATACATGAATATCTTAGGGGGAGGGGGTAGGGGGCAACTGCTATTTTACTCCCTTATGAGGACAACATATAACCATAGATAGAATGTGACATTTTATGATGTGTAAATGTATAAACCTTCAGTGAGGAAAAGTTCGAGAATTACGAGCGATTTTTACATGTGTAGTCCAGGTCCTATCATTTTTAACATCTTCATTTTTGACTTATTTTACTTTGTTCAAAGGACATCACAAACTTTGCTGATGGCAATACCATAAGTGCAATAGGAAGAATTTCGGACATGAACCTTGCAGCACTCAAGTTTGATGCATCTATCGCAACTGAACGGTTTTCGACAAATTTCATGCAAGCAAATCCAGACCAGTTCCGACTGACACATATTGGCTGTGAGTCCGATCAAGGCATTGAGCTTGCTCAAATTGCCTTTCTTCCAGAATCTTCTGTCAAGCTTATATGAGTCCACCTGGACTTATGGCCGTCTTTCATGAAACATATTAGTGAAATTTGTTTTTAAAAATGCTGCTTTTCAGTGAAACATGCTCAAGCACATGTCCAAAGTCCTCTCTACAAAAGTCAAAATGGTAATTTTTTTTTTTTTTTTTTTTTTTTTTTTTTTTTTTAATTTTTTATTTTGAGCCATTTTCAGTACTGTTCCCTTGTCTGGTTAAACTGCAGTAAGACAGATTCACATACATTGGAAAAACTTCAGGAACATGCCCTCCGGTATGTTTTTCATGACTAAAGTCAGCTTACTGTACCCTCCTTAAGACAGCAAATCTTCCCACCCTTTAAACAAGTCGTCTAACAGCCCTTGCCATTGAAGTATTTAAAGCCATAAATGGAATATCTTCCCTCACTCATATATCCAGGGTATATTTTCACTCAAATAGAACACATACAATCTGCCTGGTGGCATCCGACTTGTAGTTCTATCCTGCAATACCACAAAACAAGGTCTGCACTCCATTTTAATCGGGGAGGGGGGGGTGCTAAATTGTGGAACAGTCTCCCCCTGGCCTGAAACGGATTACAGACTTTAACTCATTTAGACAGGCAATCAACAAATGGAATGTACCTGCATGAGACTGTTCATTTTGCAAATACTCGTAAAAATACCTGACTGATAGTTTACACCTGTATAATTTAAAGTGCATTAGTCATCATTTGTATTACTAGTTTTATCCTGTATGTATGTATGTATGTATGTATGTATGTATGTATGTATATATGTATGTATGTATGTATGTATGTATGTATGTATGTATGTATGTCATTTATGAGTGTATATTTTTATAGTCATGGTATGCCGGTGACAAGAGCTATTGTATAAATATCATCTATACATCACACATAACGTATGTATGTATTACAGTATTGCATGTGAAGTCCCGTATGGTGCCGGGATATGGTGTATGTATGTACGTACAAACGCAAGCACGTATGTATGTATGTATGAATGTATGTATGTATGTATGTATGTATGTATGTATGTATGTATGTATGTATGTATGCATGTATGTATGTATATATGTATGTACGTACGTACGTACGTATCTATGTATGTATGTATGTATATATGTATGTATGTATATAAACTGGGTCACACATCACCTCACCAAGGTGATGCTTTAATCACGATATGAATCATTTGTATTCTAGGTCTATAGAACGATGACAATGTAAACAAAAGCGTATTATGTTGGCCTGACGGCCACTGTATCCTCCAGTTACCAGGAAATTCATGCCTGGAAATAAACAAAACGAGACGGATTGTCTGTATCCAGGAAATTTGAGACAGTTAAATCTTTAGGTGTGGGTTGGAGTGTGGCGCCGCGATGTGCCGTTCCCAGGTAAACTTTGCTAGACGAGGAATGTGGGAACACGGCTGACCTGCAGGACATGGTTGAGGGTCCGTGCTACAAGTAGCATTCAGTGGATTGTCATGAATACAAGAACATAACGCTATTGACTTAAATAATGTAAAAAGTGCATATTCCTGATAGAAAAAAGTGTAGAACTCAAGGAAATCTGGCAATAAGTGACAACAAAAGAAAGTGCACAAGACAACAGGGCTTCAGAATATTGGTTCCTGTCAAAGCACACCGAATTAACTCGCTTTGTGTCAGATACATATATGGACAAAGATATTGAGAATGTATATTATGCATATGGCTAGCATTTCTTTTAAATCAAAGTGCAAGTATATATTTTGCGCTTTTCTCCAGTTCACTGAAAATTAAAGACTCAAAGACAACCAAATCAAATTTACCCATATTTTTATCTGTGGCACGGAACCGATTTAATTGATGGGATGAAATTGACGGGTTGATGGAAATATGCATTATAGGGGGGGTTAAATGACTGATCTACATGTAGTGTTTATTTCTTCAACAACAAATACTGTAACCATGGTAATGTTACATTGATTATTGGTGTTCTATTGTTAGTAGTCATGAAAATTTGAATAATTGGGTTAAAAGCCCAGCGGAAATTATGTGTGATGGATAGAATATGAGTTACAACCATTTATAAGAGATGCATCTATATATGTTAGTTTTATGGGTAAATGGCATCGTTGGCTTTGTAGCCATCCCCTACTACATTTGTTGCTGTTTTAGCTTAGTTACATAGCGTATTTTTAGGAGCTTCGGCTTAAATTTTATAACGGTATCAGTACTTCTGGCATAAATAAACAACTTGGGCTTTTTCGATAAGTCACATGTTATGATAGTAATTGTAGTATTCGTAAATCAATCAAACCTTTACGCATTTATAAACCATAATGCACTGCCAATTGTAACCGCTAAAGTACATTTGCCATTCTTTTAAAAGTATTGTGAATTGACATGTGTATACTTAATTCCAATATGTTTTTCTAAACAGGGTCCTGGAATGAGCATTGCTTTTATGCACAAGGATGCCGCATCGACAAGGTGAAAGCTAGCTGACGTTACCTTCAACATGACAGACTCCAATACTCCAACTCAACCAAAATCAGCAAAAAAGGCAAAGCCCTCAAAGAGTCCCAGGGTGAAGGACCTCGCTGAAGATGACCTTGAGATATTTGAGGACACAACTGACTGTGCGGGTTTAAGTGACAGTGAAGCGGAGGAGGAATATGAGGGTCAAGATGAGCAGGTGGATCCGGTTGATAATATAGATCAGATACCGAGAATGTCTGACACAGTGGAAATGAGTGACCTTGGTGTAAGCCAGGTGTCACAAAGCAAGGACCATGACCTCGACAACAACGGGTCAAAGCTAGAAGAAAATCACACTGCGCCGACAGAAAGTGCCATGGCACAAGGACTCAGTGAAAATGACCTTGAAGTTGGAACCAGTGACTTTGGGCAGACAATTACTGACGGCGACCTTGTAAGTGACGCAGAAACCACTGTGAACATCGACGTTGCCATCACACGGACCAATGAGGAGGGAGAAAGGGATATGGTGACCAGCAGGTCGGATTTGGGGGTTGATGCATCAGGTCTTCGGGCCAAAGCCAACACGCCAGTCAGTATGTTTAACGATGAACTACACCCCTCGGAAATCAAATTACTGGAGGAAAGGTAATCAGCACAGGTCTCCTAGTTTTATCTACTATTGTTTAAAAATACTGACTTGTAAATTTTAATGCAGTTTTTCTCTCCTGTTTAAGTGCATTTGACCACGCAAATGACAGGTGCTCCTGTCTGCCAGTTCCACATAAAGGTTTTAGCATGCTTAAAGACCCTTAAATGTTGAATAAGTCTTACCCTGAGTTCTTTCGAAGCCAACACGAGTGCAGATAACATCTTTCCTCTTTTGACTTGAGTTTACTTACGCCATCTAATCAGATTAAGAAGCTATTTTCCTCTTTCGGGGCTCTTGGGTTCGTGACGATGTTCAAATGGGCACGGTCCAGTGATGTTTTTGCCTGCTTAGCAGACTTTCTCTTCTTCGTCGGGGACCAGAGAAAGTCTGCTAAGCGGGCAAGTGATTTTTGGATTTTTTATTATCTTTTTGGTTCATTTTTTTTCTAAATCTTAAAAGATCTTCTCCGAAACCACCCACCCATTTGCTTCGGAATTGCTTAGGGAGACTTCTGAGGACCCTGTATGAGATCAGCAAGTGACACTGTGATTTTTAAAATATATTTTTTGTGTGTCAAAGAGTGTGTTTTCGTTATTTTCGACTTCTTCTCCAAAACCGTCATTCAGATTATACTGAAACTTGGTGGCAATGTTTCTTGTAGAGGGGCCAAACAAAGGTGTTCACTAGGTAACGTTGCTGTGAATCCCTGATTTTTTTAATGTTTTTTTTTTCAATTCGGGTACTTATCGGTTAATGCATATTGATTCAGTGAATGGGAATTGCAATGGTAATTCACATTTTCGAGTTCTTCTCTAAAACCGTTATCCAGATTCACTTCAAACTTGGTGGGGATGTACTTTGGGTGGGTTTCTACCAAGTTTATTCAAATAGTCACGCTCCAGTGATTTCTGGATTTTTATGATATTTTTGCTCTTCACTATATACTGAAAACTACTTGAACCGATCTTGTTGCGCACGTTACTGTACTTCCATAAAGGTCAGACTTACTCAGTACATAGGTGACCTTGATCCTATCCCAAGTTCACAGAGCAACGAATGTGATGAATCTCTAGGTCGGCTGAGCACGGACTGTTCACACAGCCCTCTTGTTTTTGTCTATGGGAATGTTGAAGCCTCGCATACAAACAGCTGTTATTGTAAGTTAGGTATGCAGTAGGCCACCTTGAAATCAGTGGCTATACATGTTGACAGTGGAAGCATCCGATAACAATTCTTTAATTTGTTTATTGAGAAGCTTTGCAGGCAAGTAAGCATACCATAAACTGTTTAACTCTTTCACTGTTAAGTTTTGAGTTGTCAAAAGATTTCCTCGGTATTGCTACTGAAGCGTGCCGAGGAAAGCTGTTGACATGGAGCACTCTTACGGTTTCTACAAGAGAAGGCATACTGGTACTTGCGAACGAGAGGTCAGAGCTCAGTTTACAGGAAATGCGAATCTTGTATGGTATTTTTCCCAATATTTTATTGAGTTCCCATGTTGTTCATGCAAATAATTCAAAAGTAATGCTTTAACTGTACAAATGATTCATAGCCTTCATACCCAAAAGTATGTACATAAATGTGACAATTGTATACCATGTAATCATTAACACCTAGTGAAAAATTGTGCCACTGTCAATGCTTGAACATACGTTAAATCTGTGATAATCTTTCAGACACTGCATTGTACAATGCAGTCCAAAGTGACTCAAAAACGATAATTTACCATTCACTGCATATGTATGCTCACAAACTGAAACTTTCCTTTTTAATTGAAACAAAAAACTAATGAAATTGATAGGTGTATTTTTCAATCTTTGAGAATAAATGATGTATTTTCCCAATAATATGCAGAAATTAAATGCAATTTTCTTTGGCTCTGTGTTTTGTCAAAATAGCCACATTCTTTTTTAATTGTTACGTTTTCATTTGAATGGGACTCTCATTTTTTAAGTTTTCCCAAAAACGGTTTGAAGAAAAACAGTCCCAAAATTTGTGAATTATAGTTTCCTGGGAAATGCCACAAATGTCACACATTTCACTGCTTGTAATACCCATTTTGAACAACCATAATTTGTTGACAATTATTGTATGCAAAAGTTTGAACTGAGAAGCTTGAAGTTTTGTTTCCATGGTAGTACTGAATGCTAGAGAAAAGATATTTTTCCATTGTGGTCTTTCACTCCAGATATCAGGAAATACTCCTGTCCACTTTTTAACACAAGTTGTATCTCGTTTACATCTGTTCTCTGCATATGTCCAATAAACATTCCTACCAGACAAATCCTTCAAAGGAATGTATTTACCTCTGATGAACATTTTAAATAGTATTTCTAATGGTTACATTATGCTGACTTTTAAGAATGTGCTTCCATGCATAAGGAATTGCAGATCGTATTCGCAAAAAAAAAGTTTTTAAAAAACAATTATAGTAATAGTATGGGTCTGCACTTTCTCCGTTTCTCTAGAGACAGCAGGATGGTAAGACCATACCTGGCATAACTCGGAATGATTTCAAAGTCAAATTTATTATTAATTCGTGCTGGAGTAGGAAATTCCCCCATTTGCATTTATGCTATCATTGGATCTGGTATGGTCATGTCAATTCCGAGCAGAACGAATTTTATCAAAATTGGAAACAAAAGAGACACAGACACAAAATGATTGTGCATCTGGTACATGTGCTCTGAAAGCATTCTGACGCATTCCAAATTTGCATGAAGGTTTTGTGGCTTACCTTCAAAGGTCACTTAATTATAATCAGAAACATGGATATATAACTAAAGAACTATTTGAAAGATTTCTGCAACAACACAGTGTAGTTTTTATTCTGCCTGAATAAAATTGTAAAACAGATGTAAGTACAAACTAGGAAAGATGATTTGCTGCATAGCAAATCAGTGTGTGTGTGTCTTCAAAGCATATTGGTATGGTAATGTACAACTATTCCATAACACAGGAGTAGAAGTTGGAATGGCATCTCTATCTATTATAGCTTTGAAGTTATTCAAGATTTAAAATTTCTAATGGTGCTATTTAGCGTAATTTAAATTGCTTCAACTTTTATTTTAAATTCATTAGGTGCGCAATGGTCAACAACCCCCTGGTAGAAGTTGGAATGACATCTCTATCTATTATAGTTTTGGAGATATTCAAGATTGAAAATTTCGAATACTGCTAATTTGCATAATTCAAATTGCTACAACTTTTGTTTTATATTCATTAGATGCGCAATGGTCAACAACCCCCCAGTAGAAGGCGAAATGACATCACTATCTGTAATAGTTTTGAAGATATTCAAGTTTAAACATTTTAAATGCTGCTAATTAGCATAATTTGAATAACTACAACTTTTGCTTTTGATTCATTAGAGGTGCAATGGTCAATAACCCCCTAGTAGAAGTTAAAATGATATATCTATCTAGAATAGTTTTGAAGATATTCAAGTTTTAAAATTTCAAATGCTGCTAATTAGCATAATTTAAATTGCTACAACGTTTGTTTTAAATTCATTAGATGCGCAATGGTCAATAACCCCCTAGTAGAAGTTGAAATGATATCTCTATCTATTATACTTTTGAAGATATTCAAGATTTAAAATTTCAAATGCCCCTAATTTGCATAATTTTAAACATCTTCATTCCTTTGTATAAAACGGTCAAACTCCTTGTATGGAGGTACAATCATGCCAAGTTTGGAGTTTCTATGTATAATAGTGTTCGAGAAAAGTGTCGGACAAATTTGCTGGTAAAGAAGAAAGAAAGAAAGAAAGAAAGAAAGAAAGAAAGAAAGAAAGAAAGAAAGAAAGAAAGAAAGAAAGAATTTCAGGAAAAACAAAAAAGTGTGTGTTGACACACACGCTTTAATTTCAGGAAAAACAAAAAAGTGTGTGTTGACATACACACTTTAATTAGTCTGAAAGTGAAGGATCATCTAGAAATGCTCATTTAAAAAGCACTGGACTAGGAATATCATTTGTGGCGTTTGTACCCAGTCCCCAGCTTAAATAGACTGTGACGTAATTTGTCTCTGTGTGTTCTATGGCAGAGCTGCGGTTGACCGGACCGAGGCCACGTTTCATCTCTTTGACTTGACCCGTTATATCAATACATTTACCAAATTTTGGAATAGTTTTATTAAAGCGGGATTGTAGATTTTCCAATAATGTCAATATGATCCCGGGGCATTGTTAATTAAGTCAATTATATCACTCTTTAATGTACAGGTACCGATTCAGCAAACCCCGATACAGTATCTTCATATGTCCGTGTCTCAATTAATTGTGGATGCCCAGCATGCTCAGGCGTCTGAATGACACTTTTTAATTGGAAGATTACACAGCGGATTAATGAAGAAAATATAGCAGTCGTTTGTTAACTCAAAATTGGCAGGTGGTCAAATGTCGTCTGCTTCAGTGTTTTGGACTGATATCCACATCGACAATTTGAACAAGATTATAGATGATGCCCATGAGGTTAGTGTGTGGGTCAGCATTTCATGTTGCAATGGATTGAGTGTTTATCGCCAAGTCTTTTGTACTCGAAGCTGCTGAGTCGGCCTTAATCCAGGAAGAAAAGGTTAAATTTAGTTGGACTAAAACAAATAATAAGACAGCAAGGTTAAGCAAGGCTTGCTTTTACATTAGACATTTTGTCAGGTCTATGGCAACAAGCTGTTTGTCGGTGAGCAATAAATAACAGAACAGGATTTAGTGAGTTGTATTTGCTTTCTTTGTCACAAGACCGAGGTAGCGATTCCTTCAAAGAAATATATAAGCAAATACATTTCCAAGTTGAAATGCCAGATACAACAGCTTAAGGTCACTTCCATGCATCACAGGTAAATATTTTTATTGTTTTGTTTTTATCTTTATCATTATTATTTTTCCCAGAATGCCGTTAATTAAGCTCTAAAAGTGACTAGAATTAGTTGCTTTCTTGTCAAATTTTTTTATTAAGGCCGTAGGTAAAAATTTCAATATCGTCTGAACAATATATTATCTTGGCGTAGTTGATATAGATAAGGCATGACCACAACCTTCCTACCTATTTGAATACGGTATGTGGTGTATCAAAATATTTTGTCCATTTATACCCTGTCGTGGTTCAGACCACGGATGTAACCTGAGGACTGAATCTGCCGCTTTCGTCAGTGCACTGAGAAAAGCTGATTGATAGCCTGTGCCATTTCTGATGGGAAAAGCAGACGACATTCATGGCATGCGACCCTTTCTGGTAATTTTTCAAGGGAAAAAGTTGAATGTCGATAATCTCTGTTATGTCTAGGACCGTTAATTCGTCATGAAAGCACCATGTGAAGATTCGAAAATTTGTCAATGACTGATTTCGACAATGCAGTTTAATACTGTATAAAACGTGTCCATAAATTTATATTCATCTTGTATATACTTACCTGACGAACTTTTATCGCGATTCTATGTTGATTGATGGACAATAAGAATGATTTATTAATTGTCCAATAGGATGTTTCTGCTACATGTACAGCCTGTCAGGTGCATAAAACTGGCTTTCTTTACATGGCGACCTGATTGGCATAACTGGTTTATCTACATAATTCACAAATTTACGTCCACAGGTCTACCAGGGTCATGCTTGAGTCTCCAGCCAAAAGTAGCAGGTTGGTCCGTTGTAAATTTCGGTATTTGTATTTGTATGGTATTAACTGCCTGGTGGAGGCTCCATGTGGTAAATATTTTGGCCTTCCACTTGCTTGGTTTTATAATTGCTGTGTTGGAGAGGTAAACTTTTGTTCTTTTTAAGTTAAGTGGGTCTTGTTTTAGGAAATATGTTGCTCATACAGACTGGTGGTGTTCTTCTGTGCAAAGTCCACTGTCCAGTAAAGGCTGCCCCCAAAAATGTAATTTTCCAAAAACTAATTGGGATGATCATGTTGTCTATAAAATGGTGGGTATGAATGTCCATGATATTGAATGATGTTGTTGTGGGTAATGGTTTTAAGGCTAGGAATGTAATCACGCGTTCTTTTGTAATTAATTGCAATTTAATGCACCGTTACGCATTCATTCTTAATAAATATGCAATAATGTGCATCAAATTGTGACAATCATGCGGTGTGTTCCAAAAGTATGCCCAGAAATCTTGCAATTACTTGGAACAAGTAAGATGTTTTGTTAATATACTGGACAGGCTATCAATCAATTTTTTGGGGGGACTTCCGAATTTAGTTTCACCATGCAGGTAGTTATATAAAATTCTTCTTTGACCTGTGATTCACTCATTGCTTTCACTTTTATCATAAGATCAGTATGATTGGATGATAAGCGCCGACGGAGACGCTTTTTATCAGAGATATTACACTTGCATGAAAATATGAAATTTGTTAGGGTATAACAAATTATACAGCAGCACATTTTTTTTTATCTGACCATGCGATGTGAAACTTTCTACGACGTTTTATTCAATATATTGCATTAGGCAGAGGCAACTGTCAGATTTTATTGCATTTCAGGGGTCCTTTTGAGCCCTAAATAATATTTTGTTTGTACGCTGTTGCTTCCATACCTACAAGAATGGTCCTCCTCATTTTCAGTTAAGCTGACACGTCACCCAGCTGAGCTTATAGGATGGTCAGTCATCTCTCGTCTGTCCTTCCCTCCGTCCGTCCGCAATTCAGATTTTTAATTCTTCAAAACCTTCAACCAGATCAACTTTTCACTTGGTGGGGATCTACATTGGGTGGAGCTTTACCAAATGTATTGAAATGGTCATGCTTCAGTGAATTCGAATTTTATGATTTTTTTCCTTTTTTTTTTTTTTTTTTTGAAAAATCTTTTTATTCAAAACCGCGTGGCCCAATTGGTTTGAAATTGCACAAGGACACTTCAGGAGACCCATAGACCTTTTTTTTTTGTTTTCAATAGATGGCTCTGAAATATTTTCAATATCTCACGGATTTTTATTTTCCCTATTTTCTTCATTTCCAAAAGTGTCACTTAGCTTGAAGCTCGGTGAAAATGTGCCTTGCGGGAGGATTCACATTTAGTGGCCCGGGGATGAACCGGAGGTGGGTCTCTACCAAGTTTGTCCAAATAGTCATACTCCAGGGATCTTTAAGTTTTTAGGATCATTTTGTTTTTTGTTTTTTGTTTTTTGTTTTTTGGTTTTTTGTTTTTTGTATTTTGTTTTTTTGTTTTTTGTTTTGTTTTGTGTGTGTTTTTTTTTTTTAATTGGGGGGTGGGTTTTTTTTTATTAGTGATAAAAATCAAGAAACCGCATGGGCAATTGCTGTAAAATTGCATATGGACGCTTCTCCGGATCCCTGGACCCAAATTTGCTCCAAGTGTCGCTGCAATTCTTTTTATTTTCTTTCTTCCCTTTTTAAAAGAATTTTTGTGCTTTTTTTGCTTTTCGCGACCTCTGCTCCCAATCGTAACTTGGATCATCTTCAAACTAAGTGAAAAGTGTCATTTAGCTTGAAACTCGGTGGAAATGTGCCCTGCGGGAGGATTCAAATTTAGTGGCACGGGGATGTACCGGAGGTGGGTCTCTACAAGTTTGTCATTATAGTCATACTCCATGGATCTTTAGGTTTATATGATTTTTTTTCTTCAAAATCTTGGAAAAAACACATGACCAATTGCTTTGAAATTTCATATGGACGCTTCTCGGGATCTCTAGACCTTAATTTGCTCATCACGTGTCGCTGCAATTCTTATTCTTTTCTTTCTTTCTTTTCTTTCTTTCTTTCTTTCTTTCTTTCTTTCTTTCTTTCTTTCTTTCTTTCTTTTTTTTTTTTTCAAATATTTTTGTGCGTTTTTTGCTTTTCGCGACTTCTGCTCCCAAACCGTAACTTACATCCTGTTCAAACTAAGTGGAAAATGTACCTTGATCTCCACCAAAATTATTCACAATATGATGTTTCTTATTTTATGATAAAACACTGCAATATTTTTACTGCAAATAAAAGCGATTGCTACATACTGAAGCGTTGTGGCACTTTGAATAAAAATAGATCACAAAACAACGCAAGAATATCCTACCTTAACAGTGAGTAGCCACCTTTCCTTTGTTTATTGAACCTTTCCTGCTCAAATGACCCGAATGTCCCGTGATATCTACTCTGTTTTTACTTAAATTTACACTTGGCAGAAAAGGTTTTTGTATGATGATTCTAAATGGGACCACATAGACAGCGTAGCACTACCCGCACCGAGGAAACGGTTGACTTGAGTCTTGTTCTGACTGGTAGTTAGTCAACAGCAAAGTATTATGTGATTTATCTGTCCAAAAAAAAAATACTTCATGTGAGAAGCAGGTTGGAGTGAACGATACGAATAGGAGTTGACAAATGTTTTCTCAGTTGACGTGACAACAACATGAGTAGAGGGTTCATGTTTAGTATGTATACTTCTGGGCAAAAGAAGAGGCCACCCCAATCTTATGCTGGGAAAGACCAGTCTCAACACGCAGACGATTCTACTCCCGTCCAAATCAGAGAACGGCGATTGACCCACACGGCACGGCATGGCATTGTATTTGTGGACTCACATTGATCCCGGTTTTGGTAACTAGCCCCTTGTAAAGATTATAGGCACCCCAATGCCAAACATACTGTTCGCACCTTTCTGGCTGTTATCTCACTTCCAGGACATTTTTTTTGTGTGTGTGTGTGCTACTGCTCAGGATACCCCAAGCTATCCTGTCCATGTTACATAACATTCAATGCAACAATTATATTTTCTATACAAACCAAACTAATATTTAAGCAGCAATAGTCCAGATAACTTAAAAACCAACGGGGAAGACCTCTTTCTTTTTTCCAGGAGTATAATTTGAAGAAGGTATTCTCAACTCTGCATGGAGATTGCACGGCAGTGTATGCATGTGCTTGGTGGTAAAGTAGTTATCGATTTTTGTGTGTACATTGTGAAGGTTTCGGGAGTAGCTGGCTGCGTACATGGGTGTTTTTGTGATTGATTTTTGCTTTCTCTCTTTGGAAGTTCGGGTGTACAGTCAGCTTTCTTTTCCAACCTGATTATATTGCATCATAAATGCTAGCTTCCGTATTATGTTTCCTTTCAGAGATCTATTTCCAGAATTCTATAAGTATACATGATGGTATCATGATAATAAATTTAAACTAGAAAAGAAGATTTGCTTCGAAGCAAATCTGTCTGTGTGCCTTCAAAAGTTGTAAATATTAAATGCTACAACTTTTATCCTTTGGTACTTCACATTGCATTAAGCTTATGGCTGGATGCAAATTTCAAAGTCCAAATGACCTTGACCTTGACCTTTGACCTTTGACCTTTACAGGTCACATGTAAATTGCACAATGTGACAATACCAACAATTTAAGCCCAACATGAACCAAATCAGATGAAAATTGGCCAAGTTATTGCAAGATGAAACTTCCAAAGGGCCAAATGACCTTGACCTTTGCCCTTTTGAGGTTACATGTTCTTATAAAAATGTGAAGTGTAATAAATTTAAATGATTAATAGTTTTATTATAAATATATTTAATCATGTGTCAATGATTATTTGGCAGGCTAATCAGTACATGTTGAAGATAATTTCCAGCGGTACGCACTTTGCTCCCTAGAAGGCGGATGTACAGCTGCAGTGAGTCTTTATCAACTCTTTTTCTCTGAGGGGTACGAAAAATGTTGATTCTTCGACTCTAAACAGGGAAAGATTAACTACTTTTACTGTGATTAGCAAACAAGAGAGTTTACAACTTAGCGCTACCATACAATGCGAACTCCTGTCTACTTTATTGTTAACCACATGAATGTGTGTTCAATCATTCTGTCAAGAAACGTACCGTGTATGTGACGCAAATACATGTCCTATATCCAAGCAGTGACAAAGAATGTACACCGCATGTGATACAAATACTATATCCAAGCAGTGACAAAAAGACGTGTTGTGTACGTATAAAACCAATAATTATGGTGCTGTATTCAAGCAGTGGCCTAAAACGTACTGCGTGCGTAATACTAATATGGTGCTGTATTCAAGCAGTGACCTAAAACGTACTTAGTGCATAATATTAATACGGTGTTGTATTCAAATAATAACAAAATACGTACTCTACACATAATATTAATACCGGTTGTATCCAAACAGTGAGCAAAAAATGTACTCTGCACGTAATATTAATACGTTTTGGGAGTGATATCACTATTTTCATCCGCGTTTATCTAATAAAAAGCAATAAAAACCTGCAAATTTGTTCTTTCGCCATATTAATACGGATTGTTCGTCGTGAAACGGGAGTTCATGAAAGGACAGGTGGTTTTGTTCACAAGCTGTTATGCGACTTGGCGCGTTCCACAAAATATACATCAAATCACCAATCCCTTTACGAAGACTATGTACTACCATTTCACTACCGTCAGTTTTTTAATCATGCAAAATCGCGAAGAATGGTTTCTGAATGGGTTTGAACAGTTGACTTTCCCTGAAGACACAACAAAAGTTACACGAAACCCCATATAAAAATCGGGAAATGTGTCAAATATGTGAATTGGAAATGACCTTTGACGAAGCCAGAAAGAAATGCAAAACCACATGTTGATGCCTTTAATTTATTTAAATCAACTGACTTGTCAGTCATCTGGGCTTATGTAGTGGTTAGGCACCCGTCGTTCATCCGTCCGTCCGTTGTCCGTCGGCATCCACAATTCACATTTCGGCTTCTTCTCCAAAACCACTAGTCAGATTCACCTCACACTTGATGGGAATGTACCTTAGGTAGGTTTCTACCAAGTTTGTTCAAATGGTCACACTCTTGTGGTTTTTATTCTTTTATGTTTTTTTTGGGGGGGGGGCAAACCTTAAAAAAAACTTCTTCTCCGAAACCGCTCACCCAATTGCTTTGATATCACACAGGAACACTCCTAGTCACCCCTAGTTTTTAATTTGTTCACCATGTAGCACTACATTTTTTCTCATTTTTTCATGATTTTGGGGGTGTTTTTGCTATTTTCGACTTCTTCTCAAGAACCATCACCCAGATTAAGCTGAAACTTGGTGGATATGTTCCTTGTGAAAAGGTTAAACAAATTTGTTCACCAGGTGGCACTGCTGTGGATATTCGATTTTCAATATTTTTTTTATTTTTTTTTATTTTATTTTTTTTCAATTCGGGTACTTATCGGTAAATGCACGTTTCCTATTGATTACTATAAATCAATGGGAATTCTAATGCTAATTCACATTTTGGACTTCTCCGAAGAAACTGTCAGTCAGATTGACTTCAAACTTAATGGCAATATACCTTGGGTGGATCTCTACCAAATTTACTCAAATGTTCATGTTCCACTGATTTTTTTTTTTCATTTTCTTTTTTGGGGGATTGGGGGGTTGGGGGGTTGGGGGGATCTTTAAAAAAGTTTTACTAGGGAAGTTAAAAATGGGAATCTCTTTCAATGGTTATAACTTAAATAATTTTTGGCCAGATTCGTGTCAAACTTGGTAGGGATGTACCATTGGTAAGTGTCCACCTATTTTGTGCAAGTTTTCATGCTTCAGTGATTTTTGGACCTTGACTTCATTCGCAAGGTCACAGGGCAACTGAATTGAAATTTACTGTTCACTTGATAACTTGAGATCTATTTTGAGTTAGGACCTTGATGTTATGCATGTTAATGTTTCTGTATGAAGGTGAGGCTTAGACAGTACATGAGTGACCTTGACCTCATTTCTGGGGTCAAAGTGGCACATACATGAATTTTACTCTTCACTATGACTTGAGAACTACTTGAACTGGGACCTTGATGTTGCACATGTTAGTGTTCTTCCCTGAAGGTTAGATTTACTCAGTAGATGGGTGACCTTGATCCTATTCCCAGTTCACAGAGCCACAAGTGTGATGAATATCTAGGATGTTCACACAGCCCTCTTGTTTAATTGTAAGAAGCATGCATGCATGTTCTACTATTATTCCAGTGGTCATACAAGTCTTTCACTCGTGATACTTCGGAACATATGTTTCTTTAGACGATTAAATGATAATCATGTGCCCAGGATCCACCATTACCAAGATAAGAGCCAATATGTCAGGCCTTGTCACTCAATGTCAAAATAAGGTGACACAAACACACACACACACATATACATACATATATATATATATATATATATATATATATACATGCTTCTGTGTGTAAGTGAGTGTATATGTATATATATATATATGTGTGTGTGTGTGTGTGTGTGTGTGTGTGTGTGTGTGTGTGTGTGCATGTATTATGTTATGTTAAAATATGGCTACAAAGGACGCAAACCAGTCAATAGCGGTACAGCTTTGCAAGAGACAGGGAATGCTAAAGCTTACTCTTTTTCTCTCTGTTTGTCTCTGTCTCTGTCTGTCTGTCTGTCTGTCTGTCTGTCTGTCTCTGCCTCTCTGTCGCTCTCTCTCTCTTTCTTTCCTCTCTCTCTCTCTCTCTCTCTCTCTCTCTCTCTCTCTCTCTCTTCTCTCTCTCTCTCTCCACGACACAAAATGTCATCAATTTGACAAAAGGGCAGCAAATATTCATGAGATAATGTAGAAACGGTGACACACAATTAAGCTAATGTAATAATATAACTAAAAATGACACATTAAAGTATTGTATATGAAGAACATTGTAGCGTCAGGTTTCCTGACAAAAATCCGTTTGCATCTTCGAAAGATATGACGAAATGCTTTTGACGTTGTAAAAATCGACACAAAATTTGGAAGACACTTAGTTACAAATAAATGTGTTTCATAAGAGAGGGTACATGTTTAGTAAGCGTACAAGTGATGCAACAAAATAGTTTGTGTAGCAATTTAGATGCGTGTGTGATAACCAATAGGTCACTGTGTATTTGACGAATTTTGAAGTGAAAGTATTGAAATTCGTTCACCTGTCTCATAAGGTCGTGCTTTGATAAAGGCAAATATTGAAGGCATTGATGAATGAACCACGTAACTCTCTCAGTGTTAAAATATGGCTACAAAGTCAATAGCGGTACAGCTTCACAAGAGACAGGGAATGCTGTGGCTTACTCTCTCTCTCTCTCTCTCTCTCTCTCTCTCTCTCTCTCTCTCTCTCTCTCTCTCTCCCTCCCTCCCTCACTGGACGCCCTCCGCCTGACGCGATGCACCGCAATTAATCCCTCATTACACAGTTACTCAATTAACAGCTTCGGAAGAGGGGTGCGTTATGACCGCTCGCTTGTCTGTGACAAAAACACAGCGCAGACCACCCGGCGCTAATCTGTTAGCTGGTTAAAGACACGATCCAAGCCAATTCGCTAGGTTTTTTAGGGGCCTACCTGTATTATAGCATGAGGCTACAACGTTTGTGACAAGTTTCACTTAAAGCTTTTTTTTGTAATAAATTTTATTCAAATAAAATACGGAAGACAGTCCAGTGAGACTTGAGCAAGTCTAAGGTGCGCCAAGACAAGCTGTTGCCCTGTACCATCCTTACGGTACTCTGGGCGTGATGGTACTGGAATGAAAGGTGGGTTTACCACGGATATGGATCTAGTACCGATTTGTTCAGAGCACGTCGACTTTTGTGGAAAATGGCACTGAAAGAGTCAAAGTAACTAAGCTGCATGTTCAAACATTAATACAAGTACAAAATCATGGATTACTTACACACTAATCACATTTAACCCTGTTGTTAAGTGACTTCTGTATGAATTACACTTAACACCGCCACCAGAACATGCGTGTCACTTAATGTACCCTTGGAGGGTTGTCCTCGCCTGGCTCTCAACTGTTCACAACCCCAGTGGCTCTAACATTTTATCAATTAATTAATCAATCAATGAATCATGTAACTGATTAATCCATCTATCTATCTATCTATCTATCTATCTATCTATCTATCTATTATCTATCTATCTATCTATCTATCTATCCATTTATTTGTTGGTTTTATTTTTTACTTTATTTATTTATTTATTTATTTATTTATTTATTTATTTATTTATTTATTTATTTATTTATTTATTTATTTATTTATTTATTTATTTTATCTAAATAAAATTAGAACATTCACACCCGGGGAAATTTTCCAAATAATGCACTTTGACCATGCTGGGCGATTTTTATATATATATATATATATATATATATATATATATATATATATATATATATATATATATATATATATATACATATATATATATATATGTATGTGTGTGTGTGTGTGTGTGTGTGTGTGTGTGTGTGTGTGTGTGTGTGTGTGTGTGTATGCATGTATGTATATGAGAACAAAGTAGGACCATTTTTTAAACAGTAAAAATGTCAATATTTGTAGCTCATCTTTATCATGTAGAATTCTGCCGAGTCCAGAGGTATGTTTGGGACATAATTGGGGGAGGTAATGACGAATGTATTTTTACCTTAATAGTGCTAGGTCTTAGTCCCGGCCTATATTTACTGCAAACTTTTGCCTGTCAAATGCATATCACAAATTAAAAAAGTTAACGCGTAAAACTTGAAGGAGAATCATGACGCTCTGGTCTTTTTGCATAGAAGCATCAAGGGTAAGAACTCCGGGCAATATTCTATCATGTAACATTTTAAATGTCATGAAAGTCATTTAATACCAGTTCATTGAATACTTTTCTAAATTATGTAAGGTATCATGCATTTAGTGTACCTCCTGGCTTAGTAGAAATTTCTTAAGTCATACATCATAATACACATGCTTGCACTCATGTTTTGTAGTTCAAATGCTTTCTTAAAATTTGTACAGCTGGTTTTACCGAGTCAAAGCATTTTTAATATTTGTTGACATTGTCTATAGGAGCATAAGCTTCTACCTGAATCGACTATATAAGCAACTATTTCTATGAATTAACGATTTGCTTTCCACAACCACAAGGCAAATACTTTTCTTTAAACAATTTTGCATTATATATATATATGCATTATATATATATATATATATATATATATATATATATATATATATATATATATATATGTATATATATATATATATATATATATATATATATATATATATATATATATATATATATATATATATATATATATACGCAAGCATCTTTCAACAGTAATACAGTAATCCAATTGTTTTATTTTACTG
>OZ026619.1:55751080-55788080 GCA_964020975.1 Hermodice carunculata
AGTAGATTGGCAGGTTGGTACACACGATTACCTCGTCACAATGACAAACCGTGTGTGTGTGTTCTGATGGTTGTTCCGGCTTGCGTGTGTCACACAAAAGCCTCTGTGGCCCCATGTTTGTTGTGGCAACATGGTTGTCAGGACAGCGAAGCCACCTATCGGCAGAAAAGGAAGTACACTTCTAGCTGGCATATAATGGGTCACATGTCTGCTATACACCCTGGTCAGATTAATGATATGATGTAAAAATTAACCACCGTTAAGACATCGAGTTTAAAATTTTCAATGATTTCGACTCCACACTTAATATAAAAAAATATCAAGCTTTGCAATCTGATTGAATTTTCCACTTTCAGTTTCAGTTCACATTATGGAATAGACATGTAAAAACTGGTTTAGAATCGTCAATATGGAGCAAAATTCATTATTATTTAACGCATACAAATGTAATGTTGACTTATCTCAAGCAAGTCAATCAACCTGGTTGAATTCTGTAAAAGATACATTTAATTTGCTCGGGCTGCAGGAACTTTGGGATAACCAAGATGATTTTTTTCAAGAATATCCTTCTAATCTTTTCTGTAATAAAACAGAAAACAAATTTCGAAATCAGTGGAAAAATGAAATGTTGAATCAAAATAACGAATCTAAATTGAGAACGTATACATCTTTTAAGACAGAACTTAAATTTGAACATTATTTAGATGTTGTAAAAAATTTCGAAACAAGGAGTAATATAACTAAATTACGCATCAGTGCACATAATTTACATATCGAAACAGGAAGACATAAGCGTCCTACCAAAGTTCCTGTTAGCCAGAGAGTTTGTGACACTTGCCAAGAACTTGATAATGAATTTCATTTTGTTATGACATGCACTAAATTTCAAAATCCAAGAGAAAATCTGCTTAAGAGTGTACGCGAAATATTTTGTAATTCGGATGCTTATGATGTTCAGAGTATGTTTAAATTTATTTTGGTACTGCATGACACAGAACTTGTATACCTATTTGAAAATTTCATGGACAAAGCCATTTCCCTAAGAGAGAAACCACTGTAATCATGTAACACCGTGCCAATTTGATGACTGCACTCTATTTTCATTTCAGGTGATTAGTGATTTATGTAAATCTTTTGTATCTATTGTACTGTACTGTGCTGTACGTGTCTGTACTGTTTTTTGTTACATTTTTCTTTTGATTGTGTGCATGTTTTAATGTGATTTTCTTCTTTTTTTTTTCTTTCATACTCTACATGTGTACATGTTGTATATTTGACATATTGCTGTATTTTATGTAACAGCGCAGTCAATAAAAGATTCATTCATGTCATTCAGATTTACGGCAGATTCGTAAAACTGGTAGTAGTTATGTAGCCAAAGTGTTGAATGGTGCTTCCTTGTCATTCTTTCCTTGTATGTTAGAGTGATACAGCAGGTAATGAATTTTTGGCTGACTAAGGAACCCTGGTCCCATATTTGAGTGATGTCCTTCAGGGTATGATTCCTAAACTATCAAAAGTGAGAACTGCCACTGAGATGTAAGACGCATGCACGTCGCTCTATGGTTAGTATTCCTCCGCTTCGTGGCTGAAGCATCATACTTTGTTTTGTTTTTTTACAGCTTTAGACGTTTGGCGGAAGCTTCAATGGCGTATATCACAACAAACAAACAAATAAATAAACAATAATAATAATATAATAATGATAATAATGATGACGATAATAATAATAATAATAACACGTATTATTTTATGACTGTATAAAAAAACGAGAAAACAAAATTGATTTGAAAAATGTGTTATTATCTGTTTCATTTTGACACCACTATCGAGACACCTGTGTTTCGGATGACTCAGAAATCAGTGTTTGATTAACTCCTTGGGTGCATGCAAGTTTTCTGGGTACGCATTCCGCCCACAGCGCGCCTAAGAAAGTGGCCTGGACCATTCGTATGGTCTCTGTGACTGTATGCATGCTGGTACTTGAACGAAAGGTCGGTTTTATGCAAAGAATAATCTGGTATCGTCATGTCAATTTAGAGACTTTTGTCGATATTGGCGATGAAAGAAATGAGAACCTTGAGGCCTTTTGCTTCATGTTGGAGAACATGAAAACTGAGCATCAAAAACACAGAAAATACTTTTGGCGTACGCCCATTTTTTATGCTTTTAAAACATAGCCGTGAAAATGGACACCGAAGGAAAAAAACGGAGTAACAGTGACAAAATTAATAATGATAATGCGCTAAAATCCTTCTTGAACCAAAAAGAAACATTTTATAAACTGTGAGCATATTGTTTATTTGTGGCTTAAGATCGTCTTGTCTCAATTAAAAACAAAAGGTTAAAGAACAAAAAAAGTCACCAATACCGGCTGCCCAATGTGTTTCTCTATACGAGACCACATTTTGGTTGTAAAAAAATCAATGTTCTCCGTTTTTTATCGTCCTATACCCCACTTTCACAGAGTAACAATGCCCCTCATGGGATGTTTTGGCTTTGTAAGCAAAGCGGGAAATAGATAAAATTAGACGGCTACGAGAGCAAAACAGGAAATAGATAGATTAGACGGCTACGGGAGCATAACGGGAAATAAATAAAAATAGACGGCTACGAGAGCAAAACGGGAAATAAATAAGATAAGACTGCTACGATAGCATCCTGCATCCAGCTGATCTACACATGGTACATACCCACCACGTTCAAAGATCTCGTCACAGATTTCTGGCCAATAGAATACCACTGGTAACGGTATTTTGGTAATAATATGAAATAACAGGAACTCTTATTGATCATCATGCGTATCAAGTGTTTCCTTTTAAAAACAATATATAGTATCACCATATTTAAACAAACTTGTTAGAGACTGAATCAAGATACAATTATGCCATATTTAAAGGCAGCTCTCTGTTCGATTTTTAAGCAACTGGAAATTACAAAAACACATATTAAAATGATTCCTCCATTTTATATTTTTAACGTAGTACTATACATTAGAGCAATTAGCCAAGTGACTTGTCAGAAGAAGCCTTTCAGAAATATTCCCTCATGATGAACAAACAAAAAGATCTAAAATCCAATAAAGCATTACTTGTCGTACAAACTTGACAGAGATGCTCCCAACCTATATTCGCACTAATTTTGAAGACGATTTGGCCCACGATTTTGGAGAATACAATGTTAATATACAAAACGATAATTAGAAGATCAAATGGCTTTGGTTCCTGTTCCTTCACTGCAGGTCAAATGTAACCACACCTCAGCCGCTTCGTCGCTTGTCTATTTGATGGTAGATGACGTAATTCAGCACGTAATATGCTTTGTCTCCGGAAATCAAAGTTTATTACGTTTATATCCCGTTCGTGTCAATATTGCATAGGAAAATACTCCTCGACAATTCGTTTCAACATAGAAATACTGGCTTTGTCAGTGCCCTTTGATCATCCTACTGAACATTCGGAATTGCATATGGCTTCCTTATCTGTTTGATGGGATGTCACTTTTGATGCTTGGCCAGCACTTCATGCCATAAATGTATTGGGGCAAAATTCCTCAGCGCCAAAGTGCAAGAATGAGCTCGTAATATCTTGAGAATGGATATGTAATTCAGCAGGTCCTCCCTGAGTAGCATTTAGTGTAACATAATTTTGGTGTCTGCTTGTTCCTGAAAACTCTCAGGATGCCTGATGTCTAGTTTTGTTGCCGCAGCTGTCTGCCAGAATGCAACAGCGAGGCTTAAACAGTTTTCTCTGAAATATAGCAATGTGTCATGTGCAAGGTACGCAGTCAATGCCTTCCTCTGGGACTTTGCTTATGTGATATATCAGTATCATATTTGTAAAAGGTCAAGTGTACTTCACAGCAGCCCTTCGTCTTATACATCATATATGGTGCAATAAGCTTATTCACTAGTGGAGGGAACCTGTGCTGCTGGCAGTTGTGATCTGCTAGTTTTTGTATTTAACTCTGTCAGTGCCACATGTTGGACTGGGTCAACAGCTTTCCTGATTCACTGGGTTCTTTGGCAGTTAACACTGGTCCGAACGGAACCTTGTTCATTGAATATTGATCTCTAATTAATGTGTGTTCGGTGAATTTCCGCTTCACCGTTGGAGGCGAGTCCGCCCGCTCTTTTCCTTTTGCACATACAAAATGTTGTGAACCATTGCTACGTGAATAATCTTGTTGATTTTGGTAAGTATGACTTAGACTTCGCCGGACTGCATCTAATAAACCATGTCTAGCTGACTTAGGAAGATTCCCATGGGAAATTGAAATCACAACTCGTATTATTAGATATTGGTTAAGAATTTTAGATTTTTTGGAAATCAGCATTCTGAAACAGTAATATTTTACTTCTTATCAAATTGAGAAGGCAAGCGAAAACACTTGGACGAACACAGTGAGACATTCTCCAGCATAATGGTACCGGTATGTCTTACATATTGCTGAATCAATATAACATGTATAATTCAGAAAAAAAATGTTACTTCACAAACAAGTTGGACACGATCGTCATCCTTGCCTCCAAAGCAGACCAGGTTATGTGTAATCTCTGCTACATCTCGGCCAGCAGAGTAAACATAACCCGCAGCTTGGGTCTGCTTTGGAGACAATCCTCACCATGCCATACGCAGACAAACAGATGCTTGCAACAGGCCTAGGTCCATTGTCAGTGAGGCCATTGTACGACCTTTGCCCACCGCACGTTGTATATCCTCCAACAGGATTTTTTGTGAGATCTACTGACAGCTATGAGCTTTTCGGCACGGCAAAACCAGAGATATTAAAGGAGAAAGAAATCTCACTGGTAAGGCTTTTCGTCCATAGTTCTATGATACCGACGATGTAATAACGCACACTGGCAGGCCAGCACCTGTTTTTGTGGAGGAGGTAGTTTTCTCATGGATTCGACCTGCATTTTCGCATGATAGGAGCTGTCTTTACAGGCAAAGGGTATCTGAATTAATTTGGAAGGTAATTTATCACAACCAGTGGCTGTGTATTTAATTTGCTTAGGATAGTTCCAACTTCTAAGGTTTTGATAGACGATATGCTGGGATGGTCCATGAGCTTTTCAACATCCTAAGTCATAAACTGCCATAATTGATCTTCACGGAACTATCATCCACCAACTCACCTATGCCAGCAGGATTGGTCGTGGAGGAGGTATGTGTAACTTGATGCACACGAGAAGGATCACTAACAAAAATGTCACTTTTCTAAAAGTTGTATATCGTGCAATGGTTCAGCACACACTCGTTCGTTAAAAATGTCTAACAATTTTCTAAAACTCATGCTCATAACTAATATCTGACACACAGTTTCGCAATAAGTTTACTTAGGACTCCTGTTTCTCTAGGATTGAGAGCTTCAAACACTCAAAATCATTTTTTAAAAATTGAAATATAGGCAAAAATATCTAATCACTACATTAGGAATGCCCAAGTTTTAATGCACATCTGTATAAAAAATATTTAGTTCATCCATATGGTGACCTGTAAGAGCACATCTATGAAAGTTGCATGTTAACAACATTCATACCATATCACATATACACTATATTTAGTTGTGAGGATATTATACCCACATGCACACCCATTCATTTATGCAAACTAATTGCCTCCACATTCATTCATTTAGTATGGATCAAATCCATCGTATAAAAAATTCAAATAATAGAAAACATTTCAGACAGACATTCGGTCTAGCTGACTAGATACATTTCATGCAGAAATAGATATATTGGGCTGGAACATATCCAACCCAGAATTTATACATACTGACGGACAATATCCAATCTGTACCGCAATGTTATACACACACTAACGTATATACAACAAGTATCTCCAGATGGGTAGAATCCGACCGGAAAACATACTGAGTTTTCTGTCCACAAAACTTGTAGAATTTCTCGGCCACTATACGTGTGACATCACAGATCGTTGACAGCAGCAAATTCCTTGCATTGGTGATGGGCCTAGCTACTTCCAAATCCTTCCTGGTTTGGAATGCCTGCAGTGTTTGAACCTTTCTGGGATGCCGACCTGGTAGGGAGAATCTGTCTCGATGACTGGTTGTCCAGTGGGATCTGCTGTTGTCTCTGAAGAGTAGCAACTTGGTCTCTGAAATGGTTGCTCCCTCACCATACAGATGATCCTGCTATACCTTGGCTAGCAAAATCTGTGACGGTCTTGCACAATAACTCCTCAGTCAGAGTAGTCAACAAACCTGTCATCAAAGACGACCAGATCTGAAGATTGTCATAGTTAAATTCCCTAATCCCTACTGCATGGCCTTTGATGTGATCCATGACATCTGTGACTTGGGATGATTGAAGTCGACACTCTCAACAGGCTGTAAGAGACACAAAACATGGTAAGTGGTGGCATAAAACATGATCTTTGACATGTGTCACCCTTCCTTGCACACAGGGCAGTGATGATCTATCTCTTGTGCTGTCATTTTCAGGAAAGATGAGTGCCTCAAAATATAGCTTGGTAATGGTTCCCACGCCACATCAACAGTTACCCTAAAACCACCCATGTTGGTTGTCTTTACCTCGTCACCTTCCAAACCCCTCTCAGTTGTCCATATCTCTGTTTCCTCCCTATCTTACTTTTCTGTTATTCCTTCTTCCTTCTCCTCTTCCTCCCATATATCCAGGAACAGCCACTCCTGTGGCCAATCTCCCATAGTCTTAGTACCCAGCTGCTCCATTCTATTAACCCTGTACTGGTCATGCCCCTTGTGGCAAATCTGGTCCCAAGTTTCCAATTTTCTCCAATATGGCTACAATTCTGTTCATACATGATAGAAGCCTAGAAGACTGTTATTTTTCATGTACCTGCTTTTATCATTTTGTTTAAGCAAGTGAAATGATGTTCAAATAACATTTTTCTCGGGGAATAAAATCTTTTTTACGATAATTGTATTATAGTTTTGTCAATTTTATAGATCAAAACATATTAATAGACCATTTGTACAAGTTTGGAGACACATATGATCTGTGACAACCTTTATTCTATCTTCTATATACACAATAACTTTTTTTCTCTTTTTTTCCTGCTTCCAGGAAAGAATTAATTCCGCAGATACTACTATAGCCTGTCTGCTTTTACCTCCTGAAACATGCAAAAGGTGGCAAACAACAAGTGGAAATACAAGCAAAGATGAAAATACTTTCACCTTTTTTTCTGAATGACAAATTGAAAGTTTTATGGACTGCTAACAATCATGGTTAGAATGTAACTTGCAAATACATGTATAACAGGGAATTTTTAATATCTCTTAAATAGAATAATGTTGCAGGATATGCATGTATATATGGACACAAGTGTGCTAACTTTATTTCTGTGTACACGAGCAAATAACAGGCATATATGGATCACATTAAACTATGAAAATGAAACCTTGTTTTTTTGTAAAATGTGAAAACTGTGTTGTTACTGTTTCATACATGTATTTTTACAAGCTTATTATGCAGAACTGTGGATCACTTATAAATTTCAAAATATTATGAATGAAGAATCGTTAGACCGCTGCATGGTGCATATGTTTGGTATGGTATTCAATAAGACAACCTGTCCTCTACAAGGGAATGAGAAAGACGTTTCCCACATCCAGATGCTGCTCTGCAACTAACCTCACTGCAGTTAACACAGACAGGTTTCCTTTCCTCTATGGGAATAAGATCGTGTCCACTACTATTACTTTCCATAATCTGGGAATATTGCACAGGTTGTTGTGAATTGTCAGTCAAATGTAGGTGTGACTCAGTTTCTTAAATCTTAATTTTGGCATTGCCTTTGCTATAAAATTAGATCCAAGTAATTCATCTGTAGACCAATAGCAATCCAAATTGGGGTGATCCTGTATTCCCATGAGTATATAGACACCAAAATAGGCTTTGATTCCAGGTATCATTGTGGAATGCCAGCACTTATTGGCACCATCTTTCTCCTGTCTTTGCTCTGCATAATGGTTTGTTTCTTCTACAATCATGGTGAAAAAAACTCTGTATACATACATATATATATATATATATATATATATATATATATATATATATATATATATATATATATATATATACATACATATACATATATATACATACATATACATATATATATATACATATATATATATATATATATATATATATATATATATATATATATATATATATATATATATATATATATATATATATATATATAATGGTCCTGAATGGCGATGTACAACTATTCTGGACATAGTTCCAGGGTGATAATTCTGTCAGAACTGATCCAACTAGCAGCTGACTGATAATAGGGACTTTCTAGCCAAGATCATATGGGTGCAAATAGGCAGCAGTATTAAAAGTTCTGCTCCTCCTTGTCCTTCGGGGAACTATGAGTGATTACACCTTTTCTGTCTCCCTAGGCATAGCAGCACTAGTGACAAAGTCACTAGGATTGACTGACAGATTTATAATTGGTATCTGATCCTCCATATCAGCAGAAGATTGGACATCTGCTACCACTTCAGCCTGATCATTGGCAGCTTCTGTACCAGATCCAGTCTCTACAAAAAGATCCCTACAGACATCTATCAACAGAGATTTGTCCTGCTCTTCCTCATCATATTGAATGGTGGTATCCATATCTAAGTGGTTATGCCGCATTCTCCACATCCACATGGGAATGGAGCAATCTTTTCATGGTTTGAGACAACTGTGATGAACCACGTATTCTTTACTGCGCCCCTTAATCTTATATAGAACAGCTGCTAGGACCTTGGTCACCAGATATGGACCACTCCATACTTTGTTCAATTTCCATGACTGATCTGGTTTGCTGGCGGTCTCCAGCTTATATACAAGTTCCCCTACTTCAAAGGACATTTCACAGTTTTAGGTCATATGTCTTTTTTTGCACTGCACTGTGACTCTCAGATGCTGAAGAGCAATTTCAAAAGTTTCAGGGAGTGATTCCAAGTGTTGCTTCACATAAGCTAGAAGTTCTTGATCTCTACCTCCCTCTGCAAGTGTAAAAACTAGATCTCTTGGAGAGAAACCCTCCCTACCCAACATCATAGCAGGGATCAAATTTTCATCCACATTCTTACCTTGGTCACTATGTATCTGCAATGGAAAGCCAAATCTACAGGCGAATTGATCCATTATTTTCTTCACAATCAATTCTACAGTCTGGTTAGGGTAACACATTTGGTGAACTGCTCTCCCAGCATTCAAATGTATAGATTGCCACTTGAACTTGAAATGAAAGACCCAGAATATCAATATGGAGTCTTTCCAATGGTGCGCCAGTGTGGTACTTGCCCAAACCTGCCTTTGGTCATGTTTTGGGCTTCTTATTCTGGCTACACATTGCACAAGATTTCACATATAGTTTACTTTTTAAGCCCATGGTATGCCAAAAGAAACTCCGTCTCAACAGCTGAAGAGTCTTAGTTTTAGTGTTCAGCCATCCGGACATCATGGCAATACTTCAAAACTTCCAGCTACATCAGTCTTAGAACTAGAAAACATTTCATGGGAACAGCATCTCCCTTCATAGTACAAAACTCCATTTTCCATAAAAAGTTGGGACTTGCACATCCAAAGATGCTTAACAGCTGGTCTATGGAGATACAGTATATCAGAGGCAGGGTTTTCCCTCTAACCAGGAAATGATGGGTGAAATGTCCAGATCTTCCAGTTGATAATCATGCAGTTTCTGATAGGAAAAAGGATCCAACCAGTCTGCAGTATCCTGGGCCTGTCCAGGTGACAGTTGACCTAGATCTTGTGATATGGTCCTTATGGTTAAAGTTACAAGGTCATCAATGGACTCTTCAAACCAATCCCACTGTTCCTCCCAGCCATTTGGGGAACAAAAGAGCCCATACACATAATGAATGACAACACAGCAGTTATGTACAGTTTGCGCAAGTGCAACAGTAGAAACAGTATTATGCAGGAAACTACACATACATATGTTTATCACAGAGACAGGACTTTTTGAGAGTATCACACATTTCATCTGGCAAAAATCCAGCAGATGCACCTAGTTGCCCTGTGTAATCTATGAATGCTACTGAACTGTGTTGTATTATGGTAACACATTTCAGTATCTAATTCTTTTTCTCAGCCTCACGGATTGTGTCTTCAAAGGCTTCTCATGTATTTATCCCAGATTATTCTCTTTATTGCATATATATACATATATATATATATACATTCCTAACTGAGAGAGTACAATCACATTGTAGTCCTATCACGTGAACCAAGGCCTCTCATTGGCTGGTCATTCCTATATAAGAAGTAAAACTCACTCTACACCTCACTCCTGGGTTCGGACTCACTGTACTTAGAAGTGGAATAATTTGTAATTTTAGTGCATTCTCTGGCTTCTGCACCTGAAACATATCTCCACTTCCCCAGTTGGCACTGTGGATGCATCTGCCTTGGCCATCTTTCTCAGATTGCCTGGACTATATGGCAACTTGACTTGTGAAGAGCCCAGAATACTCTTGAATAAATTAGCTTTATTTTTTATGCCTTCATCTGCATCAGTTTTAACCGCTGCAGAAGTTAGTCTCTCCATTAGTGTGACAATGCTCTTCTCCATGGGCCCTCTATCCTTTTTGTCGACTGCTGCAGCCCTCACTGACAGCTCTTTAACATCTTCACCAAAAGAAACACACTTGGCTGCTTTTTTCCTAAAAATACTCTCATAGCTTTGTTCATGGATTTTCATCTGGCATAGAGCAGCCTCTAGATCTTCTGGTTCCTTGTTGAGAACTTGTAAAGCTGTCCTTGTATGCATCCAATCTTTGAGGAAAGCTTCCATGGCCAAATTATCTGTTATTTCCAAAGCGCTCCATTGGCATCAGGATAACTATCCTGAGCCAGTTTTGGGGCTCTCTTGGTAAATTCCTCAAGTGACTCATCTGGTTTTTGCTGAAGGGTGGAAAGCTGATGCCATATACTGGGGGAGGTCTTTCCTTCCAAATCTGTGCTCTAACTTCTCAGACAGCCTGGTATATAATCATCTCTGATCTCTTGACCTAAGCTGCCAAAGAAGTCTAAGGCCTAACTGTATAGGCTGTAGGTAAGCCTGTCTGCTTGTCCACATCATCCAAACCCTATCGCAGTGCCCTTTTTTTTTCAAATTGCAGAATGAAGGGCCCCCAATCTTGTTTCCCATCAAAAGTGGCAATTTTGGGAGCTGGGGGTTCTCATTCCTGCCTGGCCACATTATTCCATCCCAATGGAGCACTAAGTTGCCCCAGAACTGGATGGGTAATATTCACAGCAGGTTGCCTCATTACATTTTGTGGCTGTAGTGCAACCATCTGTGCAGCCTTATTCCACTGCAACCGTGGTGGTGGGACATTAGGTACATTCCTAAACTGAGGGGCAGGTTGACCTTGAAGTAGAACTCCCTGGGGCTGGGATTGTACATTCTGTGGCACATATGGTTGAGGAGGAACATTAAATGCAACATGTGGCACATTATTATTAGGCCTAGCATTATGTGGAGTCAGAGGAGGTAACCCTGTAGGCCCACCATTGTCCTGATCCTCAGCAGTGGCAATATTCAATTGCAGATGAGAGTGCACAGTAGTCAACTGTGCTGGAGCAGAAGTTAACTGTGTCATTGGACCAGGTTGTACAGTGGTCAACTGCACATTATGACTATTGGGTACAGTGATCAACTGTGTCTGGGGTGTACCAACTTGTGGTAGAGCAGCTATATTCTGATGTTGAGGCACAATTGTCGCTCCATAAAAGTATAAAGATGGAGTTGTAAAGGTATCTGACCTGCTGCTAACACTGTTTAACCTTGACCTTGACCCATCAGACTTTGATATACAGGTTGACCTTGACTTGAACCTGCTAAATATTGATATCCAAATTGACCTGCTAAGCCCAGATACCCAGGTGGAGGTATATTAAAACCTTGTGGTGGCACTGCAACACCAGGGGGCACTGGTGACATGGAAACATTGCAACCTTGCTGTGTGCCCATGGCCAATGACTGCTGAGTAGTGTGACTTTGAGAAGAGGGTGCTTGAGAAGTTGGTAATGAATATGCAGGTAAGCTGGTAGTCCCGGAATTATAACAAGGGAGCTAGATTCATGTTCCTTGTGAAAGGCCATTTCATTCGACTAGCAGCATGCCTACAATTACACAGAATATAATAGTCTAGGTCAACAGCTTCCTTGGTACTCTCTGGGAGTAATGTGCCCAAAACGTGCCAAGGAAGGCTGTTGACTGAATCCAAAATGTGGCCCTGACAGAGTTAGACTCTTCACTCCATTAAGTATACAGTGGTACCTGCTGTATGCGACCACTGCCATGAGCAGCTGCATTGCTTTTTATGGTCACAAAGCTTGGACGTAGGAGTCAATTTCTTTGTAAAATTTACCTGTGGCGACAGGTCACCTGCTGCATGTGGCCACTTTTTCTAGACAGAAGGGGTGGCCATATACAGCAGGTACCACTGTATATGAATTTCTCGCTTCGTTTCCTTAGTTTTTAAAATTCCAACTTTGGATTTTACACGTTTTAAAATCATGATTTCATCCTTCACTTTAACCCATGTGCAGCCATAATGTCTCCTTAATACAAAATATGGGGAAACATAACTGACATCAAGTTAAAATATGTTACCAAACACACACTTTATATTGTACATCCATGTACATGTATACATTCTGATAAACAACAACTAATGACTGTCACTGGTAAAATTTATTGACTGTAGATTGTCACATAAAACAACAATATATTACATTCTCACAGTTATCACAGCTGTCACAAACAAGAAAGTTTATCACAGATAACATTTTTAACTTTAAGTACATGCAGATCACCACCAAGTCCACACAATACATGAGTTGCCCCTGCCCCCATGCCATTTCAAAATTCCATTAATTTCAGTAAATGAATATTTAACAGATGTTGTCATTCAACCCCTTGATCGAAGTTGCCGATTCTATGGCATCATAAACATAGATGAATTCTGCCTTTGACGCTTGCATTTTCAGCTACCAGAGGTTGCCACAAACATAAAAAAGTTATGGATTTAAAGTTTAAGCAGGGGCAGAGGTAACTTGGTCCCTGTGCCGAAAAACTGCCAGTTATGGCAGATTGGATAATGTCAGTCTTTTAATTACATGGAATTTCATATCATGTACATATTTCCATTGTTTGCTATGCACAAATGTACAATCATGTAGTTACACAATACTATACAACACTTGCCTGATGACAGACACACCTGACTGCTAGATCTCAAACAGTTCACCATGATTTTAGCAGTGCTTTTGGATTTGAAAAATATCTCTGCCATTTAACCTCCAGTTAAACTTAAGGGTGTAAATAAACTAACAAGTAAAAATTTTGATTTCAAAGCTTTCACACATAAGTTGAAAAACTTTGATACATGTTATTGAGAGCTTTCAAATCTTTGCAGCAGAGTGTTTGAAATACAAAAATGATACATGTATAAACGTTTTCATTCTTCAGACTTTTACAGGTACTTCAGGGTCAAACACAAGGTCTGTCACCAGGTAGCACGGAGAAACCAAATTTGTATCTCCCATATTTATGTGACTCAATTTAGACATATGAGAATTTATGTAAACAATCCTAATATGCACAAACAAAACAGTGACAAATACATCTGTAAAATGTAATTTCCATTTAATTACTTGAGTATATTCACCCATTGAAAATTATAGAGGTTCTTTGACACACACAAGAGCTTTTTCCTGAATGGAATTGCAGTCCACGGTCCTACACTGGAACAAGTTACAAAAACTTCAGTTACAAGGGGCACCACTGGTCAGAGGGCTTAAAATTGATCACCTATTGTCATATCCAGGAAGCCAGACATTACGTAAATCCTTTTGACCAGTAGTGCCCCATTGTGATTCAAGAGTTTCAGGCTTACACAAGTCACTTCCATGTTGACAAAATTTTTAATCATGTAAGCTGCAACTCCAAGCCAAATTTATGTGAGATTCAACACTTTATAACAGCTTTGATTTCAATCATAGAATATTTGTGCGTGTGTGTGTGTGTGTGTTTAACACAATTAACTTCAAAATCAAATACCATCAAGTAAATAACATAAAACTACAATATTCATTAAGCCCGAGTTACCACGTGGCAACGTTGTTTGTGTCGTATTACTCTTGTTGCAGACAAGCTTTTTCCAGCTTTGAACAGCTCCAACAATAAAGCCTTTCATTATGCATATAGTACCTGTCAACATGTATTTTCTGTGATATTAAATAGGACCAAAAATTGCTGTTATTTCCCCCCAAGTGTTCTGGGAGATTGACAGGGATAATACAATAATTTAAATCATGAACTATCGAACTTGGATTAGAAGTACCAAAACAAATTCTAATAGCATGAAGACCGACTCATCATGAATGCTATTAAGCCTGTCTGAGCCTTGGTCAAGTGCCCAGGTATCTGTACAGCCTCTCCGAGGATTGGTTCAGAATGGCTTGGATATGGTGACAAAGCAAAACATTGATGCAGTTCCTCCTTGGATTGGTTCAGCCTGACTGGGATTTACTCACATGGCAACAATTTCATAGTAGATATGGACAATACAGAACAGATACTTGGACGAAATCTTATCACCACCACAAAAAGGCTTAATGGTTAATCATAACGTCCACAAACAATGCAGAAGATCTTTAAGACCCAGATTTAAAGTACACTCAGTTCATCTTTCTAGCCATGGTGACTGTGATTCATCTCACTGCTGGCATATTATCAAAACATAAAGATACAGTGAAATTATGGTCCCATTGTACATGTACATGTAGATTATGTTTTCTGTGCCCTCCAAGGAACAGTTTTGTGTTCACTGGGCCTTTAGGAAGAGGGCAGCACCACACTGCAGCCAGGTGGACTGGTTGCCACCACAAGGTACATCGAGTCTGGTCACAATGCTCTCCCGTTCCTGGCTGAAGTACACAGGTAGAGAGATGACTTCATTGGGACTGTACGGCTCCGCCGCATCCTGTCAACAAATAACTCAGATGTACCTTCTGTGTCAATCAAATCTTCAAATCCCTGTTATTGTAAACCATCTCTGTCTGGTCTTTTTAATGAGGTCTGACAAGCATTGTCATTAGTTTGCGCTTTCTTCATTCCTCAAAGTATGTACCCCACTATGTCATCACCGTTCAGGGCCAGTCTGGGGTTGATTCAGTCTCATGCATCAAAGCTTCATCCTCAAGTAAAATATCTAGTACACGTATTTACTTTTCAGTTTAGCCCACTTCCCATTTAATATCATCTTCCATCTCAATTTAAGCATCTTTTAGTGTGCAATGAATTCACTAATGAAGTGAAACCTAAAGCTAATTTACACATACAAATTTTAATTTTATAACACATCACGTTTTCCCTGTTTTTTTGTTTTTTTTTTTCTAATGCAATGTCCCAACGGGTTTATCTCAAACAAAGTGAACATATATGGTACGACTTTTTAAATTTGAAACTAGTCCTTTCTTAATTAAGTACACCTGACAATTTTGTGTATGCCAGCAAGGCATAAAATACCGCACTGGTAAGGTACATTATAAATATGGGTTCAGAATCAATGCAGCGTATATTCTGCACATTAAGTCTGTGGGTGGCTCTTCCTTGTACATTAATGGTCTTTTGTGCTCACATAAATATATGTTTTGTGATTTAACTATACATTTACTTCATTTCCCCATTCTGGAGGTCAATGATTGGGCCTACCTTTGGAATCCAGGCCACAATGACGGTGGGAATGCCTGACACGCTGGGGGAATCCCGCTGGTTCTCAGACAGACGGTTTCCATCAAAGGAGCATCCTTCAAGCTGCAGTCCGCCTATCTTGATGGGAACTTTTGCTCCAGATACACTTCCTTTCCAGGAACTCACCAGCTTTAGGTTGTCTATCGGTGTTTTCACCTCTCTGCAAGGACATTCAGCACAAAGTTATTTGATGAGCATTGATTTTGTTAATTATGCTCACCAGTACAATGATAATAAAGACTCTGTTTGAACTGAACAGAATTGTCCTTTCCCTTGTTTGCTATATTCCATGCTTTTTATAAACTATAGATCCACAGGTATGCATCACAGTAGTGGATATTATATGCAAACTTAAATAGAGGTCTTAAATGCAGCACTGTAGAAGTGAAAATGTTAACACATCTCATCCCTTGCTATGCATATCTGCACTATAGTTATTCCATGGGATTTCTGATTTTACATGCTGCAGAGACAAGTGGTCTGTACAGGGTAGTGGTTGGATGTGGTTGGTCTTTGTCAGCAGTAGTGGGAATGAGAGAGTAGCAAATAACAGTAGAAGACAGGTCTGCTACTAGCCAACACAGTGTGCTACCAACTGATGCTGCCTACCCTCCCATACCATCCACCACTGATGGCATACAGGTTGGTTCTGGCCCTTAGTGGCAGATAGTGAGTGGCACCAGCTGTCCATGTACTGCTGGCTACTGCTGAATTCCCCTGGTTGCTGATGAGTACCACTGTCTACTGCCAGAAACTCCCCAGTTATTTCACTTGAGATTCATTTAGCAGACTGCATCAAGTCTCCTAATCTAATACCAGTACATACAAGTCGAAAGATACAGGTATCAACTTAACAGTTGGAATATATAGAGGGAATTTATTCCTATTTTAGGATTAAACACCAGACTAAGCAGAATGGGAAACTAACTTATGTGGGCATAATTTTGTCCTGAATTTTATGAATGAGGCATGAAAATACAGAGTAGTGAACTCTGGGTTTGTGAAAATTCCAAAGACTAATGAATGACTCCTCCAAGATCTGGCAATACAATTACACAATTCAATATTTAGATTGTACCCACAATTTTGAAGATCAATACACATAACACATGAGACACTTTTGCCTATGTTTCCCTTCAAGTTTGTTTAAGTGGCAAAAAGCTGCAAACATCAGTTTGGAATGAAGACCTTCAGGTAAGATAAAATATTCCTCCCACAGGTGTGAGGCAGCAAAAACAAGGTGCATACCTAGCTGTCTGCTGCCTGAGGGCATTGAGGAAGGTGTCTGGGTGGAAGAGCTCACACAGATCCAACGTCTCACTCAGCAGACTGCCACGATCAACCTTATCCACCCACGTCTGAATGGCCACGGCACGCGCCACCAGCCCTCGCAAGTACTGCATTGGATCCTCTGGGCCGTCCCACTTTGACTGCCAGGTCATTGGCGTCTGAAACAAACAGCATCTATTTAATTGCAAAGTATTTATACGATGTTTCTTTGTATCAATTTCCATACGTCTTTAACAAAGGTTCAGTTTAACATCCACTTGCAGAAAATTCTTTACGTCAAAGATGGACAGGAATTTCAGTTTGAATCAAAATCTTGAATATTGGTTATAAAGTAAATCTTATACAAAGGAACTACATGCATATATAAAATGCAAATGATTAAAATTCATTGCATCATTATGTAATTGTAAGAGAGAAATCTTGAGGCAAAACTGTCTGAAGTTGACTTGTGTTAAGTCAACACATTACGACTCACTCAAAGACATAGTACAAGTTTGTATTTCCCATTGATACAAGACGTACCTCCTGAGCCAGCAGAGCTGCAGCCACGTTCTGAACCTCTTTGGTCATGAGCTGTGTGCCACGGATCACCTTGCTGAGTGAAGCCAGTGATGCGTGGATGGTCTGGACCAGCTTGATGGCACTGTAGCGCTCCAGGTAGATGAACGACTCAATAGGCGTGTCATTGCCGCCCTTGCCTGAGGTGGGGTTCACCTTGGCTTGAATGAGAGAGTGCCCCTGTGGAACAGTGATACAGTTATAGCATAAAACTGACACACATTATAAAAAATCTGAAGAAGCAAATGACACATTAAATGTAGTGCTTCTGTTTACATATGGTAGTGCCTCCTGACAGAAAACTCTGATGAGAAACCACCTGCATTTATAGACCACATTTACAAAATTTTTTCCTGTGTTATTTGACCTTTATTGAGACCACGTGGGTCATGTGACCACTTTTGAACCTGCCATAGGAGGGTCTCTTGGAGGAGGGAATACACTCGTGTATGTGTACATATATTTTATAAATACATGTACACATATATTGTTACATGCCATACATACACATATTCTCTGTATGTTAACATTAATATTAACCCTTTAATGCTACATTGTTGACTGAGTTAAGAGCCTTCCATGTCATGCTTTAGGCACAGTTTGCCCAGTATGTGCTATGGAAAGCTGTTGACCTGGACATTTTTTTTTTTTTTTGCTGGAACAACAGACATGCTGGAATTTGAATGAAAGTTCTCTTTACAAGGCATTTGAATCTGCAGTCATTGTAATAATTCAGAGAGGCATAAGTTTTTTTTTTGCAGACGAAGGCTTAACATGTAGCTGTAATATCATAAAATGTGTAAAACAATACCTTATCATTCTTTCTGCTTCAGGATGCAGAATTACAAAGAGATTCTTGTTGTTTAAACTTCTTATCCTTCCAACCAAACCTGATCCTGCATTCCCCATGGTTACAAATGCAGTTGTCTATATTATACAAACAAACAAACAAAAATCACACAATACTTTTATTTATATGTACAGCTGAACAAAATTTTACCTGATTGAGTTTCTTCCATAGGTTGAGGATTGGTCCCAGCTCATTGGCCCAAACCTCTTTGTCAAACTTACTGCCCCCAACATCTGCTCGCTGCAGGGTTCGTAGCTGTGCTATGACTGAGTTACTGATGATACGCTGTGCCGAACGGTCAATGTTCTCTGGCAAACCAAAGTAGCCTGGCTTGTCAAACTCGGGCAAACTCTCTATGGACTCAATGAAGTCCTGAAAGATAAGAGTTGACAAACAATACAGAAACATGTCAACTGGTTATTATGAAATACATAAGGAATATCATCAAGGTTTATATATTCACGCAGTTTATTGGTCAAGCTACAGTTAAACTTGAAAATGTAAAACCTAGCAAGTCCAGTGACGAGGAAACCAAAACTAGGAGAAAAAAAAAATACAGTTAAACTTGTATCATACTGGATTTAGCCTGGCAGCTTCATGGGTCAGGCTACAGTTAAACTTACATTATACTGGGTACAGCCTGGCAGCTTCCTGTGTCCATGGGTCAGGCTACTGTTAAACTTACATTATACTGGGTAGAGCCTGGTAGCTTCATGGGTCAGGCTACAGTTAAACTTACATTATACTGGGTAGAGCCTGGTAGCTTCATGGGTCAGGCTACAGTTAAACTTACATTATACTGGGTGCAGCCTGGCAGCTTCATGGGTCAGGCTAGAGTTAAACTTACATTATACTGGGAACAGCCTGGCAGCTTCATGGGTCAGGCTACAGTTAAACTTACATAATACTGGGTGCAGCCTGGCAGCTTCATGGGTCAGACTACTGTTAAACTTACATTATACTGGGTACAGCCTGGCAGCTTCATGGGTCAGACTACTGTTAAACTTACATTATACTGGGTGGAGCCTGGTAGCTTCATGGGTCAGACTACTGTTAAACTTACATTATACTGGGTGCAGCCTGGCAGTTTCATGGGTCAGACTACTGTTAAACTTACATTATACTGGGTACAGCCTGGCAGCTTCATGGGTCAGGCTACAGTTAAACTTACATTATACTGGGTACAGCCTGGCAGCTTCATGGGTCAGGCTACTGTTAAACTTACATTATACTGGGTAGAGCCTGGCAGCTTCATGGGTCAGACTACTGTTAAACTTACATTATACTGGGTGCAGCTTGGTAGCTTAATTGGTCAGGCTACAGTTAAACTTACATTATACTGGGTGCAGCCTGGCAGCTTCATGGGTCAGACTACTGTTAAACTTACATTATACTGGGTACAGCCAGGCAGCTTCATGGGTCAGGCTACTGTTAAACTTACATTATACTGGGTACAGCCTGGCAGCTTCATGGGTCAGGCTACAGTTAAACTTACATTATACTGGGTGCAGCCTGGCAGCTTAATGGGTCAGGTTACAGTTAAACTTACATTATACTGGGTGGAGCCTGGCAGCTTCATGGGTCAGACTACTGTTAAACTTACATTATACTGGGTAGAGCCTGGTAGCTTCATGGGTCCTATTTTCTTGCTGCCTCCACGGTTGGAAATGACACTGTTGTCAAAGTACTGCTTCAGATATGTAATCATCACTCGCACATCAAAGGCGTTGTCAACACGACCGCCATAGACAGCCGACTCCATCAGTCCATGCATGTAGTCCCACTGCACTTCACCCTTCCCTGGGGACAAACATCACACACACATATTATTTCTGGGACATTAGATTAAATTGCATAATTATATTTTGTGAGATTAATTGGTGGTAACATTCCTAACAAACTGAAATCTACACCCAGTTTTACTGGGATGGGAAAAATTATTAACTTTATCACTTATGTTGAAAGTTATGACTAATATTTATCAGTTACTTGAGCGTGAGGAAAAATACATCAGATAGTCTGCTTTTTGTCAGGTCAAAAGCTCAAGGTGGCCCAGGCAAAGGCCAGCACTTAAAGCTGTGCTGTCTTTAACCAGTCCTTCTGCCTTGAGTTTAATTTCTGACCCATAAAGCTATATATACATGTATATTATTTTTGTATGGGCCTGTACATTAAACATGCATCAACAAATTGGGAAATTTTTGCTTTTTGTGTGGCAAACTGGCCTTTGGTGGAAGGGTCTAATTTGTACATTTTAATGGATTTCTCACTTAATACTTGGCTTAGAAGCTTGAGAATTTGTATAATGAAACTACATAGTAACATACTAGTTAAGTATCTTAAGTTTTTCTACAAATGCAATAGGTAAATTTTAATTGGGGATTGCATGTATTTCTAATGATGGCAGTCCGTACTTCATCTTTAAGGGCCACAAAACCACATAAATAAACAGAACATTGTAAAACACAAAACCCACTTTGAAACCTAAGTTAGACTTTAAGCTGTATAATACTTTTTTTTTTTTTTTTTGGTGAAAATTGGTTTATCCATTTTCAAGTAAACACATCAAAATTTTATGATTTCAGTACATAGCGGCTTTGCCCAGCATCTCCACAGGTTGCCAATCATGCTAGCTACATCCTTAACAAAATTCTGATTCTGGTTCATTTAATCTGTGCACTAATGAACATACACTTGTCATGAGTAACTGATGTAAATTACAATGGCTGATATGAAAATGTGGTCAGTTATTCTAAGTTGACATCACCCACATCAAATATCATTTTGACCAAAAGAAACTAGTCCATACTTTTGAACAAAATAGATTACACTTATTTACAATGTAAACACAGATCATTACTTTTTTGCTACACATATCCAACAAATTCCAAAAAACAAACTGCTTAATCAGCACCAAGCCAGCACTTGTATCACAGCTTAATGACATTAAAAATATAACAAATTACTAGTCCACAGTTCAAATTAGTCCTCAAGTGTGCGGCTTTATTCTGTCTTCAAAAGTTCACCTGTCCAATCTTGACACTGCCCTGATTTTATAACAGGTGTCATTTGTTGTGACTAACAGCAAAACACCTGCAAGGTACCTTGCAGTAATCAAGTCCACTGCAAATTGTGAGGTAGAGGTACAAAGTCACAATTGGTGGAATTTGCTGCACAGAAAGCAGTTAACTCATTCCATACCAGTCCCTCATTCTTCTGTATATTTACCTGGATTTAAGATGACAATTGCATATCTAAATTCTTCATGAAAAGAGCTTTTGTTCAAGTACCAACATGCCTATAGTCTTAAGTAGTGGTTCTGGCACTGCCTGGCAAGTCATGCTGCAGCTGCCGCAAGGGCAACTGCAGCATGACTTGCCAGGCAGTGCGATAACCACTGACAAAGGCCTGTGACCATAGTGTGGAATGAGTTAATTGTGAATATGACCATGAGCAGAGGGTCCTTGAACCAAAGTCCTCAGCCTAAACAATTCTGCATTAATATATGACTGGACCTTCGGAAATCGGAGCAATTTAACAACACGCAAAAACACACACTTTCCCAAAATATGTCACACTTTTTGCAAACAAGAGTTCAAACTGAACCTGACAGCGAAAACTGCTGCTTAAGATGCCAAATATTTAATGTGATAAAGATCTGTGTTTGTACCAAAACTTGTTGAAAGCAGTGAAAGCAACACACAGAAAACATTTGAGATGTTTACATGTTTGATATGTTTACATATGTTTGAATGACTGCTGATCACATTCAAATCAATATTTATAACTGTATAGAAGACAAAATTGCTGTGGTGAGCAAAGGCAGTGAGTTTTTTCTCATTAACCACTTACACTCTCTCACTGAAAACAAAGGGGTAAAGAAAGGTTAGAATACAGACAGTATGAGAAAGAGAAGAGACTGAAGAAACTTGCTGAAATGCACTGATGCTGTGCACTCTATCTGACTGAAGTTGAAGATTAACATCCAAAAACTAAAGGTTAATGAACTAAAACTGCCAGACCAAGCTGTAGGATAATGAAACTATCACAACTGTAAATTTGTTGGTTTGTGCTGTCAATACACAAAAAGCCTCTTCAGTCCTAACAAAATATTTCAGTGCTTTTCAGATATTTTGCCACAGTGTGCATCATATGCTGTAACACTTATACTGCTGTTTCAACTTCTTCCTGTCAAAGTTACTGTCATCACTGATCAAACTCTGGTCATTACTGATTATTCTAATAGATGTGTGGTGTCCCTTTGAATTCTATGGTACAAGTAGCCCTGGCGATAACAAGTTATATATGCTTTGTTGGTCATCGTTACATTATTGTCCATGAATGTATGAATCTTGATGCAATGTCACACCTGGTGCATCAAACTTATAATGTGCTTTCACACAAACTTAAGATCATACTGAATACAGCTGTTCTGAGGCCTGAGTGTGAATCTCTCCAGGTTTTTAGTCATTGATAACAATGGATATTGAGCAGGAATGTATCTGTTACCAAAGAATGGGCACCACCAGGCTGGTCACTCTGGGAGAGCCTTTGTCCACGATAATTTCATCATATTATTAAAACATTTTTCTTAGTGTAGATACTTTTAAAAGTTCACCTCAAAAGATTATTTTTTGGGGGGGTCTTTTACATGTATTTGTGTAAATTCTTTAACAATGCTAGATTAAAATCTGCTTTTTTTTCTTTCATTTGTGTAAATTGTTTAACAATGTTAGATTAAAATCTGCATTTTTTTTTCTTGGTGTCAATTGTTCAATAATGTTTACAATTTCAAGCACTGTATGCACTGCATAGAGGCATGTCAGTTTGAAGAGAAATAAAAATAACAGAAAAAAAAGGATTCACAGAGAGGTCAGGCCTTTAAAGTATATCTATACTTATGACACTTTACCTGCTCGGGCACAAAGTCTGTCGACCACCTCTGCTCCTGTCCTTAGGTCAGCCATACTGAACTCATAGAACTTGGTCCATCCCTGCAACAAAAAACCTACATGTCACCTGTGTTACACATCTACTCCTGTCAAAGTTATTTACACTAAAATACCCGAACATGTATATTACTTTTTCTCCCAAAAATTCAGATGACATAAATTCACATATTTATATACTCTATGGTTTCACTAACTAAATTTTTATCTTGTAATCTGCCAGTCATACTTACTGAGTTGATTAACATGATTAAGTATCAATAGTTTAGGCCTTCATAATATAAAACTAAATAAATACTCTTATCAACCAAAACTGTAAACCAACAAATTTGCTGATTTCCTTTTATGTTGACCAACAGGTAAACACAACTTGTGTAAATTATTCATCCAAAGAGCTATCATTCAAGCACCTACAGGCTTAATTTGATCTTGTTTGTGTCTTCTACAATGCCATGCTCCAGCTTCTAGAAAGACAGCTGGGGCATGACATACAGTGCACTGTAAAACCACTGTCTAAAGACTTTTACTGACTTAGAATGGATCCAAATACACATATACTTAAGAAACATTGTGTCTACCTGTCTTTTAGGACAAAAGCATCATGCATTTCACCTGTGGGATGAAGTTCCTCCTCTCCTGTACAACAGCATGGAACCAGGCCAGTGCAAACAGGGCCTGCGATCGCACCACATTACCACTCTTACTGATGAACTCTGGGCTCCAGGATTCATAGGTACGCAGTAGGTTCTTCTTCACTCCTGGTGGGGCCTACAGCATACATGTTTGTATTGTAAATCCTTAACATACCACAATTGACTCCATCACCAATACCATGGACTTAATCCAGAAAATTAACATAAATTGATTCTCTGTGAAGCTCCATAGTTACTGAAGTTTTATACAGATGTATGTTCCTTTAACTTGAAAACATGCATTCTCTTTCAACAAGGGGACTATACACAACTTTCGAAACATAGGGCCACCTGTTGGTCACATTGTCATGCTAAATGAATGGGGGCGACACCTTCAGACTCACATGGAAGTCCTATGCAAGTCTATGCCCATAACCAGTGAATGGGGATGCAGAAGAGATGTTTAAACAACTATAAATATGGCATGTACTACCTTTTGACAATGTATGAATCGAGTGACCATGAATATCAATCGATTGTATCTAGGAACTTATTTTGTCTGAATAAAGTGCATTTAGCCGTAATTTGGTGTATTTGGGAGAGGCGTTTGCTTTGTTACACGAGCTGGCCTGGTAGTGGTACAACACATTGAACAGACATTGTGGCTGTAGCCTGTGTTGGCATTTGTAATGATCGATTGTACAATTAAATCCAAGTTGAAAGAATTAATTAGTTGCACTGGCATCCTAATTTTGAAGGTCTGATAAAAAAGAAACCTTGGTTACTGGGAAGCAAATTTGCCAGAGGAGCGATTACATTTTTGAAGTTTCTATCCATCTAGTTTTGTAGGTCTCGCTACATTGATAAATGGCTAAATGACTGCAAAGTTTTGACAGCGGCAACACTTGATAGCTTTTCCTAGAATAACGACAGCAAAGAAATTCCTTTTTTAAAATTCTTTTTTATTGATCAATATTAAAAATAATTTCCACTTCAATTACAGAGTAAAAGTAACAAGCATTGTGCTGTCCCTCACTGCAAGCAATAATCCCTGAAGACCTGTTGCGTGAACTACTTGCTACCAGCCCCAGCCGTCAGGTGATTGTGCATGTCAAGCGAATCCCTCGTCAACTTTATCTCAGAAATACATTACAGTTTTCAGCATTGCTGATGCTTTCCTTAGTGGAAACACTCACACAATGAAGGAAACATTCAATACTTTAATGGATTCATTAAGTTAGAAGACATGTCATCCTAAACAGGGGCCAAAGTAAAGTAGTGAAGTATGGGCATTTGCAGCTTACTATGACCTTGTATAAACAAACATCCCACAGGAATGCATCTGAAAGTTAAGCCTACAATTCCATAACTAGTTCACTTTATATCCGCTAAAAATTTTACAGACATTAAGGTAAATTTACAAGGGACACATGACTGCAAGAATACTTGGTATAGTTCCCATTTCCCACATAAATCAATCAACTTGATCCCACATTGATGAGTGTGTTCAGCATTGTTGGCTATGCAATCCACAAATACCATTGATGACCCTCGCCCCGCATTAATGTTTTGTGCTCTGCCACTGGCGGCGCCAGGGGCTTCGAAGGTTGTGTATAGGACTATCCCTTTCTTCACTGAGCAATTTAGTTCAAAGTAAAAATTGCACGTAGTTGTTCTCTAATTCTGCACAATCTGTGTGATGGCTTTCACAGTTTGAATTTTAAAAATAAATCTGCAAAACCAACAAAGACAAACTGCACAATCATAAATTTTCCTAATGGACATATATGTCTGAATTTCTCCACATGAGATCAATTCACAAATACTTGACTCCGAAAATTCCCCCCCATACAGATATGAATTGAACTAAGGATCAATGTGGGAACAAGGAAGACCTATTTTGAAGTCAGTTTGGAAAATTAAATGCTGTGAAATATGAATGGTTATAGAGTACCTGAAAGGTTGATTTAATTGAAGACTCACCTCGTATGTGATCTTGAGACTAGACTGCAGCAGAATGGGTGGGAACTTGATATGGACCTCCGTTGTCAGCCACAATCGGAAGTTGGGATCTGGAGTGAGGCTGTTCAGCTCCTGCAAGGTACCCCGCATGGCCTTATGTATTATCACATATTACTGTTAAGTAATACTGTTAAGTAAGCCCACAGTTAGTCCCTGTCCTGCTTGGCCTAAAATTTGTGGTCTTTATTTTGCACAATAATTTATAAGCAACTCTTGGGACAGTGCCATAACATCTAAATTTGTTCAGCAGATGGCACCACAATTCATCCTTGGTAAAATTCTGTAACTTATAAATTATTTTCAGCCATGCAAAGTTGTCAAACATGTATGAGGTAAAGTTAACCCAAACTAGCCAAACAGACAAAAGCAAATTAAACAAAAGTTGTTTTTTTTTTATTTTAGATATTTTTGTCCAGGAAAGTGCTTTCATCCTATGACCTGAAGACTTGTATACTATAAGGAAAAACCTACCTTTTCTAGGGTAGTGAGCCAGGCACACACTAGATGTAAGTTCTTGAGGCACAGCCATTCTCCGTTCTTGGAGCATTGATGGAGCAGCTCCATGGCAATCTCCGCCTGGCCCTGCCCCATGGCCACCTGGAGCAGAAAACAAGGCACAACTCACACCAGATTTCTACGGATTTAGAACATCTATGTCTGATCTTGTACAGGACTATAGAAAACACTACATCTATTGCTCTGGTCAATTACTTTAATATATATGATATTTATGTATTAAATTATAATTTTCTGCTGGTTAGCAATATTTCAAAGGGAGGAGACTAGCCACCACAAATTTACAATACACATTTCATTTATACCCACCACTCTCGAAGTGACCAAGTGCTTTTAGTCTGGTTGTGCCAAAAGAATCATAACAACACTACTCAGGTAACCTGCTTCACGTCAACATTTCATCAGTGTGCCTCTTGGATCATTTGTTGGTACTTACAATACACTGACAATGTCAGCATAATGCATTCACAATGTCACCCCAATACACTGACAATGTCAGCATAATATACTCACAATGTCACCCCAATACACTGACAATGTCAGCATAATACACTGACCATGTCGTCCCAATAAATTGACAATATCCTAATACACTGACAGTGTCAGCATAACACTGACAATGTCATCACAATACACTGACAGTGTCAGCATAATACACGGACAGTTTCAGCATAATACACTGACAATATCATCCCAATAAACTGACCCTTTTTGCACTTCAAAATGTTTCCTTTGTTGTTCTTTACCATAATATAATTATGTTTTGTTAATGAAATATTATGGGATAAACACAAACAATCATACACATGTCAGAACTCAATCATTCTTGATGGAAAAAACCACTCATAAGCATCGTATAAGTAAAATTCCAAAAGAAAATGCGTAAAAAGCAAAAAGTGCACCAAAATAACAACTATTGTCAATTTTGGTTGATTCACTAGATATTTATACCTATCATTTCATTTGTGTAAACAGTGATAATTGTGCGGTTTTCTGAATCAAAGCATAATTTAAAAATTAAAATTTACAAAATGTCACATTCTTCACCTGGTGGTATTTGTCACTGCCAATGATTTCCTTGGCTAGTTCCTCGAGTTCCTGTGAGGGGTCAGCACCAGGCGAGATGATGACCAGGACTGGTTCTGTTGGCTGAGTCTCCTCCTCGTACAGTCTTTTCAAATTCACATTTGGAGGGGATAGTTCCTTCATGTCTGTGAAGTTTGACATATCACTCACATTTTCAAACAAGTTTATCCCAAAGCCAGTCAAAAATAGCTCTAGTGTTCTGACCATTTGTATAAATCTTTCATCTTGCTTTTGATTATGAAAATTAAACTGACCAGGCATATACATCTGCTGAAATTAAATTGGCTATAACATAGTTATGACAGCTACTAATGAAGTTCTTATTGAAGCCTTTATACACATAGATTGAGGCTTACAACTGATACTTATTGAAGGCTTTATATATGTAGGTAGAGGCTCACTGCTATTACTTATTGAAGGCTTTATAAATGTAGGTAGACACTCACTGCTATTACTTATTGAAGGCTTTATATATGTAGGTAGAGACCCACTGCTATTACTTATTGAAGGCTTTATATATGTAGGTAGAGACTCACTGCTGATACTTATTGAAGGCTTTATATATGTAGGTAGAGACTCACTGCTATTACTTATTGAAGGCTTTATAAATGTAGGTAGACACTCACTGCTATTACTTATTGAAGGCTTTATATATGTAGGTAGAGACCCACTGCTATTACTTATTGAAGGCTTTATATATGTAGGTAGAGACTCACTGCTGATACTTATTGAAGGCTTTATATATGTAGGTAGAGACTCACTGCTATTACTTATTGAAGGCTTTATATATGTAGGTAGAGACTCACAGCTGATACTTACTCAGGGCTTTACATGCAAAGACACTCATGCCTGACTGCAAGCGGTCTGGCCTGGTGGCTTGTATAGTCAGCACCTGTTGAAACAGGCTCGTCCGCTTTGTCACTGACCCTGGGAATTCCTGCTCACACTGGCTACTCCGAGCAAAGCTTGACCATAAACCACTGTCTGTTAGCTGTAGCTCTCTATACAGGTCTGGGAAAGTAGTCTGAAAATGACAAAGCAAATTTGGTTGCACCCTTCAGTGCTGAAAAGAACAACAGATGTACATACACTGTACCGGTAGTCTATGTTTTTGCTAGACAAAACAAAGCACTGATGATGCACAGGCTGTGTAGTCTCTTCCTTGTGTAAGTTTAACTCTTTCAGTGTCAGTAATATCTAAAGTCAATCTACTTAACTCTTTCAATGCCAAATTTTGGACTGAGTTAACAGCTTTTCTCGGCCCACATTGGGTACATTGCGCCCAATGCGCGCCGAGAAAAGCTGCTGACCTGTGATAATTTCTCTGGAACTATAGGCATACTGGTACTTGAGTGAAAGGCCTTTACACAAGGAATACGAATGTGGTACCCTTACACTAAAAGCCCAGAAAAGATCTTAAAGCAAACTTTCTTCTTTAATTTAGTCTTATGGTATCTTATTTAAGACTCTTAAGATGGTCTAAGATCTTTTTCCTGCCCAGTCAGAAAAAGAGAAAGTGAGTAAGACCCAGTAAGAGGAAATTAAGTCATGCTATGACCATGCGGGAAAGGAGCAGAGGCAGTCAGTCAAATTTCAGACCAGGTAAGACCTTCAGTGGCTGCCTCATTAGCATAATGAGATGATAAGAGTATATTCAGACTTGGAAAGACATTTGGTACCTGGCTCATTAGCATAAGAGAAAGGCCTGGGGGTAACAAAACTATTATAAGATCTGGTAAGATGTTTTGGGGTTAGGGTAATTAACACAAGTAACATGATCAGATATAACAAGACCTTGTAATATGTAGGCACTAGGATATCCACAAAGTGTCACAAAACAGTATACTCTATGTATGCACTATCTTACTGAGCAGCATGTCCACTGATTTTCCATCCTCTGTCCTCCTTTTCAAAACCCACTCAGAATCCAGACCATGATATATCTACCTAGCTAGAGATACACATGTACAGTACATACTCCCACTCATGTATGTTGTACCCACAAACTTTATATAATAACTTCACCTGGCCACTATAGTGGATAGCACATTGACAACCTTATCACTGATGATATATCTACTTAGCTAGAGATACACATGTACAGTATATACTCCCACTCATGTATGTTGTACCCACAAACTTTACCTCATCGGCCACTATAGTGGACAGTGTATTCACATGGCCATCACTGATATGTGTTGAAAGTTAAAACAAAAAATACTTGTGGTCCAGAACTGTGACACCACATGTATATATGCGGTTATCTATTACAGTCTAACAGTTACATTGTACACTAATGCGCAGGCCTGTACCTGAGATACATGTACCTAAGTTTTTAGCTTAGCTGACTTGTCAGTCAGCTAAGCTTAAAGTATGGGGTTCTGTTGGAGTTTGCGTTACATGGTATCAACAATTCACATTTTGCAACTTCTCTGAAATCTGCTGGGCAGAATCACTTTAAACTGGTTGTCATGTGCTATGAGTGGGTGTCAATCACGTTTGTTCAAGTGGTGATGCTTCAGTGGTTTCGGGATGTTTTAGGAATGGTTTTGTGCATTTGTGGGTACATGTGGTAACATTTCTGTTGCTATCTGCTTTAATATCTACCACACTGTCCTGTGTTGCCATGGAGACACAGAGTCTCACAGGCAGCCTTCTATCCATGCATGCTAGGGGGGATGGTTTGGAAGGTTTGGGATTTGTAGCAAATGGGATGGGGGGGGGGGGGGGGCGACCACTCCCAACAACTGTGTAACGAGGTTGTCAATAAAATACAGTGGTACCGCTTTTGAAAGACCGCCCCTACGGCTGGTCAAAATGCGGTCTCTCAAAACAGGTGGTCTTTCATTAGAGGTACAACAACATGGAAAAGATAGCGCAGTGTTCTGAGAGAGTGGTCTTAAAAAGATATGCAGTCTCTCATTAGAGGTGTCTCTCAAGAGAGGTACCACTGTACAGGGAATCTCTTTCTGTTCAGGCAAGAACAGACCTGCTCCATGCTGCAATATGTACTAGGCAGGCTATAGTTCCCACTAGTGGTAGACAGAGCTTTTAGTTCACCATTCTTGAGACTGGTGTGTTAGCTGGTCCCCTTTTTTGCCTGAGGCTATGAGTCTGCTGGCTTATCAGTCCCAAGGGAACACAGGCATTGGACTTCTAGGCAGCACAAGCCTGAGTGTACCCCACAGTTGAAAATAGACTACCTGCTGAGTTGGCTAGACCCATCAAAGTATGGTCTTCCAGTCCTCAATGACTGTTCACACAACTTTGTGAATTTTGAAACTGTGTGGATTTGTGTCATCTCACAGTGTGTACACTTTCATTCATTTCCTTGTAACCAGTGAGATGAAGCCTGTTCTTCATAGCCAGTACTGAGAAAGAATAGTGCTTGTGTCAGTTCACAGGTACCTGTACATGTAGTTTCATGACAGCATCTGTTAAAAATTTGTTTAGGTAATAAAGGAGCAAAGACAGTTTTGTATTGCATGCATTCACATCCCCTTGAATTACAATATGTTTACACTGAACATGTATATGTGCATGTATGAATAATGTATATGTACATGAATACATTTATTTTCACGAGCATTAATTTTCACGGTTTTTGAACTTTGGATCTTTCACTGAAACTTTAAATTCAATATATTTGTTATAATTCCTGTCAATGCCATCTTAAAAATATATTTCACTGAGTTCTAATTTTTACGGTTTTGAAGCATCAGTGAAATGAGTGAAGAACACCGCAAAATTAAATGAATTCACAGTGTTCTCATCCATACTGCCCAGAAGGGCTGAACCTCTGAGTAGTGGGCACTTTTGGCTGGTCCCAAGGGTGCCCACTGTAGAGAGGTTTCAGTGTATGAGTAAGCACTCTCTCTGTCTCCCTATCAATGCCATCTTAAAAATATATTTCACTGAGTTCTAATTTTCACGGTTTTGAAGCATCAGTGAAATAAGTGAAGAACACCGCAAAATTAAATGAATTCACAGTGTTCTCATCCATACTGCCCAGAAGGACTGAACCTCTGAGCAGTTGGCACTTTTGGCTGGTCCCAAGGGTGCCCACTGTAGAGAGGTTTCAGTGTATGAGTAAGCACTCTCTCTGTCTCCCTATCAATGCCATCTTAAAAATATATTTCACTGAGTTCTAATTTTCACGGTTTTGAAGCATCATTGAAATAAGTGAAGAACACCGCAAAATTAAATGAATTCACAGTGTTCTCATCCATACTGCCCAGAGGGGCTGAACCTCTGAGCAGTTGGCACTTTTGGCTGGTCCCAAGGGTGCCCACTGTAGAGAGGTTTCAGTGTATGAGTAAGCACTCTCTCTGTCTCCCTATCAATGCCATCTTAAAAATATATTTCACTGAGTTCTAATTTTCACGGTTTTGAAGCATCAGTGAAATAAGTGAAGAACACCGCAAAATTAAATGAATTCACAGTGTTCTCATCCATACTGCCCAGAAGGACTGAACCTCTGAGCAGTTGGTACTTTTCTCTGGCCCCAAGGGTGCCCACTGTAGAGAGGGTTTCACTGTATGAGTAAGCACTCTCTCTGTTCCCCCCCATCCGACCAAGTTGGTCAGGAGTTTTTCTCCAACCCATTTTTTGCGAAAACCACCAAACTTGGCATGGTGACTGACCTAACCAGTGAAATTGTGCATCTCATTTGGAATAGTCATGATGTTAAAAATTATGCAAATTCGGGGGAAGTAAAATTTTGAAAGCTCCATGTCTTCCAAACCATCGCAGACAGACTCTAAATTTCAATGTGCACATATAGGTTTGTGACACCTGCCAATATAATGGACAGTATATTGGTTGTAGAATTTCAAATTGTGCCAAAAAGGGGCATTGAAAAATTTGAAAGTCCAATATCTCCAAAACTATTACAAATAGAGATGTGTCATTCCAACTTTAATTTGCACATTTGTGGAAAAGCCACATCCAACGAACCATGAATATGTAAAATACAAATCTTGAAAAGCTTCAAAACTATTATAAAGGTGCCATTCCTACTTTGTGGCATAGCTCCATCCAAGGGAACATAAACCAAAGTTATAGGCTTTTAATTTATGCAAATTAGGCAAATACACAAAATTTAAATGTTGAATAACTTCAGTTCTATTATAGAAAGTATTTTTACTCAAACTTTACTTTCTAAGTTTGTGACATGGCCACATTCAATGAACTAAGAACCAAAGCTGTAGCATTTTAATTTATAAAAGTTAGGCTAATACACAAAATTTAGATTATGTTAAACTATGGCAAACTGCAGCATTTCAAACTGTTTTCATTTTGAAAGCACCCAGACAGAGTTGCTGTGAAGCAAATCTTTTCTAGTTAATTTCTGTCATCCCACTCTACCCTCCCCCCCCCCCCCCCAACACACAGCTGTGCAAACATGCTTGTCCAGTGCTGAGGCAGTGATCCCATGGGAGTTGTCTACCTCTGCACCACTCCATTCCACCAGCCTCAGTTAAGCACATTTTGAGACAGACTTGCACAGTCAGTGGACCCTGTCTAACTAAAATTCAGATCTCCATCCAGTTAGCTGTGGCAGAACTATTTTGTAACCACACTGAACCCACACATGCATTTCCCGTAACAGGGTTGGTTTGCATGGTGATTATGAGCATTTTTACATCAAAAATTATTGAATGATGAATGTTCTATAAAATATTTCAACAGGTGAATTTTGACTTGATATCATATATAATACATGATTAGTCTAAATCATTTTGTGTCAGTATAACTGATCATTTTACAATCAACACAATGTGCCTCTATTTCCCCCATTGTATAAGAATATATTCAGACTATTTACATGGCAAAAAAGCTTTAAGCTTGCCACATGTTGTTGCACAAGTTTGCCAGAAATACTGTCCGTAAGTGCTGAGACCATAGTTTTGTTACATATGATGTGACTAAACTTGGTTAAATTTCCTTGCATGAAAAAATGTATCTCTTTGTTGATAGTGAAAGGATCTCATACAAATATGAGTGAAAAGGCTAAACAAACCCTCTTCTTTTTTTTAAAAAACTTATGAAAAAGCAACATTTTTTTTTTTTTTTTTTGGCAGTGGCAGATTAAACATCATAATAGCTTTCATCACACCACATACAATGATGTACTTTGTGATTGTGTAAAAGTATTGCAGCTTTTAAATTTGCATTTGTGTGGCCCAAACTACCACTCTATTGTATGTGGAGGTGGTCCTGACAGCCTGCAAAAATGCTGATTTCGATCAAAAAATTTATCAATATTTTCAATAATAAGTGAAAATGTACATTGGTCTTGACCCTCCCCCCCTCCCACATACTTTGTGTACTAATGTTAAATTGCTGATAATGTTGAATGGCCACTATATATGTACATGTGGTTGATCTCTTTGTCACTGACCAGCAAATTGTAAAGTTGCTGCCACATCCAGATGTAACCAGGTGTAGTTATATTACATCCCCCAATGTGTTGTTGAAACAGCAGCACAATTTAAAATAAACAAAGACATGTTGCAGTAGGGGGAGGGGGGGGGGGAGCTAGTATATATGCTGGTACTTGTAGCAACTTTGCCGTGGTACAAGGTACAGAAGGTAAGAAAATGTACAAATAATGGTTGGAACACAGTACAGAAAATAAAAAAAAAGGCTTTTAAACAGCCATACACATAGTATTGCATGTTGATAGGCTATAATGGATGGCTGCATATATACATGTGCTGTCACAGTTCTTGGACCACAAGTATTGTTTGTTTAAACTTTCAACACATTGCCCTCCATCAGTGATGGCCTTGTGAATACACTGTCCACTATAGTGGCCGATGAGGTAAAGTTTGTGGGTACAACATACATGAGTGGGAGTATATACTGTACATGTGTATCTCTAGCTAGGTAGATATGTCATCAGTGATAAGGTTGTCAATGTGCTATCCACTATAGTGGCCAGGTGAAGTTATTATATAAAGTTTGTGGGTACAACATACATGAGTGGGAGTATATACTGTACATGTGTATCTCTAGCTAGGTAGATATGTCATCAGTGATAAGGTTGTCAATGTGCTATCCACTATAGTGGCCAGGTGAAGTTATTATATAAAGTTTGTGGGTACAACATACATGAGTGGGAGTATGTACTGTACATGTGTATCTCTAGCTAGGTAGATATATCATGGTCTGGATTCTGAGTGGGTTTTGAAAAGGAGGACAGAGGATGGAAAATCAGTGGACATGCTGCTCAGTAAGATAGTGCATACATAGAGTATACTGTTTTGTGACACTTTGTGGATATCCTAGTGCCTACATATTACAAGGTCTTGTTATATCTGATCATGTTACTTGTGTTAATTACCCTAACCCCAAAACATCTTACCAGATCTTATAATAGTTTTGTTACCCCTAGGCCTTTCTCTTATGCTAATGAGCCAGGTACCAAATGTCTTTCCAAGTCTGAATATACTCTTATCATCTCATTATGCTAATGAGGCAGCCACTGAAGGTCTTACCTGGTCTGAAAATTGACTGACTGCCTCTGCTCCTTTCCCGCATGGTCATAGCATGACTTAATTTCCTCTTACTGGGTCTTACTCACTTTCTCTTTTTCTGACTGGGCAGGAAAAAGATCTTAGACCATCTTAAGAGTCTTAAATAAGATACCATAAGACTAAATTAAAGAAGAAAGTTTGCTTTAAGATCTTTTCTGGGCTTTTAGTGTTATGATAATTCAGACTAGTCTGACTTAAGTAGATCGACTTTAGTCGTGATTGGCACTGAAAGAGTTAAGTCAGACAAGTCTGAATTATCATAAGGATCCCAGATTCATATCCCTAATAAAAAGACCTTTCGTTCAAGTACCAGTATCCCTGTAGTTCCAGAGAAAATATCCCAGGTCAACAGCTTTTCTCGGTGCACATTGGGCACATTGCGCCCAACACATGCTGACAAAAGCTGTTGACTCAGTCCAAAATTTGGCACTTAAAGAGTTGACATATATCAATTGGCGTAATTCTTACAGTCAAGGCTGTTACCAGCACAACATGAATTAATGTATAAAGTACCTTCAGCAAAGCCAGGGCAGGTCCTCTGTCCTCCTCCACCCAGCTAGGAATTGCCGAGGAGTCAGCCTTGGCATCCGACACAATCATCCCAGTGAAGCATTCCCACTCCTAGGAACAAACACAATTGCCTGTTAAAAACTAGCTATGCTTGCTTACTTTATTGCACTATTCCTACATCTGGTGTCTAAATTTCGTTTCTGAAGCAACTGATCATCTTTTTTGATAGGCAAGATGAGTTTATCGTTTACACTCAATATAGTTATTTGTATACTAAACAAGGTGCAATCATCTACAAATATTAATTGCTATTTACTATTGAGTACGTGAACTACTGACGAGGTCAACTTACATTTTCCTTGAACATGTCTGGGTACATGCCATGTACCATATGCAGGGCATACATGAGTCGGTCAGCCTTAAACAGGGAGCGACACACATATTCATACACCAGTTTCAGCAAGGCTGCCTGCATAGAGCGGATCCGCATTTCTGGACTGCTGGTGTCCTATTGGAGGAAAACACAAACTTAACATTCTGCACAGGATTAAAAAGTTTCAGAAGTCAGCTGACCAGTCTAGGTAACCATGCAGATCCCCCCCCCCCCCCAAATAAAATGTTTTTTTTTAAATCAGTTAATTGTGTTTAGATTTAGCCTACATCACCAAAGAAATTATATATGAATGTGTAACAATAATGCTTACATATTGAAAATATTGCATATGTCTTGATATCATATTTTCATTGCATATGTCCTGACTCCTGATATCAATTTTCAAGATATTAATTTTCAAACTGCACAAATGAAAGCACCTGCTGTGTAAGCCCCATGCTATAATTGCCTGCGGTGCAAGCAGTACGTTTTGTTGCACAAGCACTCTTGTGCAATTCACTTTATTATGCTTTTACCTGTTTTGGGAATAAAGAACAGCCAAAATACAAAGTATGAAATGCCCCTAATGAGGTGCGTAATGCTGGTCAGACCTACCCCTTTGCCTGCCAGAGCCCTCTGGAAGAGCCTGAGGAAGGCAGCCAGGCTGAAGCGGTACATGTTGTTGATCTTGGACAGGTCACTGATCACAAAGAAGAGCTGACTGCCGTTCTCCGCTAATGGCAGGTACGCACCACGCTCCTGTAATGATTTGTATTTTTCATCTCAATGCAATGGGCAAGTATTAACTAAAGCTGATTTTCACCATGCCACAGAAATTTGCATCTTCAAACTACATATCTACAA
>OZ026619.1:57963280-57992280 GCA_964020975.1 Hermodice carunculata
GAAAACACGAGACTGCAAGTTTGCATCATTTAGTTCGCATTTGCGAACACAGAGGGCGATACGTGGCGAACAAGCGCCATCCACTTCGGGATTTTGTGAACACTCAGAATTATGGGTTGCACACCTGCGTTCTGATTGGGTGAAAGTTTGGACGAAAACTGGAACGTCGTGGTGGTGATCTGATTGGTTTCAAAGTTTCAGTATCAGCAGTTGATGAACAGTAACGGCTGTTCACGTGATTGTCGCACCAGTTTGGGACTTGAGTTGTTCAAGTAAAAATATATTACTTATTCATGTGATGTTGTGAAGCTAGTACTGATTTGTTGGAACCTTGAATGCAAACTGCGACTAAAGTCGAACATGTAAAAAACAGACTGCTCTAAATTATAACAAGGATGCCAGATTCATATTCCCTGTGAAAAGACCTTTCATTCAAGCACCGGCATGCCTGCAAGTTACATAGAGAACAAAACTCCAGGTCAAACAGCTTTTATCGGCGCGCTTTGTGTGCAATGTGCACGAAGCGCGCAGACGACATCTGTTGACAAAATCCAAAATGTGGCACTGAAAGAGCTAAAACTTGCCCATACCCCAGCCAGTGAAACCATACGCCTGGTACCTTGCAGCTGTCTCAATTGCAGGGCCACCTCCACGGGTGATGTAAACATTATTTTTATGATCGATATCGTCTTTCACAGAGGTATCAGTTTAGTTCGAAAGGCGTAAATATATAAGGCAGCCGTGTTATCATATATATTATAGACGGAAAATAATACAACTGTGCGTCCCATTCAAAGACAGGTAGCATAAAGCCAAAGATCTATTTTGAATATAAACTGAAAGAACAGATTAATTTACTTTAATAGATATACTATTATTTATCAAACGGCAGTGAATCATGTTTGAGTCCTCCGCCCTCTGATGAAGTTCCTATTTCACGCTTCTGATGTCTGTGTTTTATGATTGCGCAGATCTGGGGCTGGAGCCAAGCTTCAGCTTTACAAATTTAATGGTAGTGTCGAACCCTTGTGGCATGGTCAAGAATTAACAACCGTTCGTTGCTTATTTTGCGAACAACGTGGTCGTGTTGCCTTTTGTTTGATCCCAATAATTAAGGAATTCTAATATTCGTTACTCATATTATATTTTCAAAGTATTGTTTTGCCATTAAATCGTGTCCCATTTGCTGTTCAAAACGGCTAAAATATTCTCTACTTGTCTGATCTGGTTGTTTTTGTTTCATCTTATTTCATTGCTTGACAAGGAGCGAGAGCTTGCGTGTCACTTTGAGAGTGCGCTTTGCAACAGCCCAATACAAGTTAATATTGTACCTTTCAGGACAGAAGTCCCACCAAAATAAAATATGCTTTAATTAAACACAATTGCGTGTCAATAGATGCCCCCATGGCAGCCATGATTGTATCAGAATGCGTATGTCTGTGTCTGTGTGCGTGTGCGTGTTTTCTTGCTATTTTTTGTTTCATGTTAAACCGTTATAATAGCTTTGATGGCATGAAAATAAAATAAAATATATAATTTATCAACATTTACACTATCTACAGCAGATGCATAAAATTTATGCTTGGGGCATTATCATTGCAAGTTCAGGCTTTTATATAGGTAACCTCTTTGGACTATGTTTGCACACGTCATGCAAAATAAAAGGTCCCAGCAAGGTGGTTTAATTATACTGCCTGTCAAAAGTAAGGAGAAGCAATACAAGCGAATCATTGCATACAAGGTATAAATGGGAGCCATAGAGGACATTGGCGGAATATTTGAAGATACGAGGGGCTGCCTTTGCGGGCTTGGTGAAATTAATGAGGCTCAAGGACACACAAATTAACCACTACCAAAGTTCACATGAAGGAACTTTAACCAAACGTCGCATGTGAAATGAACTTTAGTGACTGTACCGTACATCAACAAATAGTACGGCATTCTGCCAAGATACAATACAAACCAAAAAAAACAAACCAAAAAAAAAAAACGAACAAAAAAAAACCTAAAACAAAACAAAAAAAACCCAAAACAAAACAAACAAAAAACACTACAACGAATTTTCCCCGAATTAGTATATAAGCTTTTATGAAAACACCTAGATTTATTATAATTTCAAAATCCAGTGTTTTCATAATAAATATAAATTTCCCCAGATCTAAGTAGTTGTTAAAATGAAAGGAAATATCCTGTAATTTTTGGAATAGAATTTGGCTGGGTTCATGAAATGATTGACAATTGACTAAAAAGTGAAGTTCCTCCTCGAGGGTATTGCAAACATCACATTTCTCTCTTCCAACGGTAATTTTGAAGGCCGCATATATCTTCCTTTTTCAATAGCCGAATTGTGAGCACTTATTTATTCTTAACCTTCTAATGTTTTTCCTTATCTCAAACTCTTTTATAACTTGTAAATTACTTTCAAATTTTAACTCGTCTTTAACCATGACATACGTTTCTAGTGTTTTATCTTGACCACCACTACTATTCATCGCCGAATTCCATTGTTGACGAAAAATCTTACTTTGGCGCTTTTTAATTACATTTTGCGGAAAATGTCCACTTTTGTTTCCACACTTTTCCCAAAGGTGTCGTAAATTTATAGAATAAAGAGTGTCTTTAACGGTTTGCAACCATGTGCTTTTCTCCTCTAGTGAGACATTACATAGATATGCGTTGTGCAGTAAGTTATTTGGTGGTAAGTTCACAATTCTAACCAGTTTTTACAGAAAAGTTATTTAAAAATTGTAAAGATATGGGAGATTGCCCAAGCTCTCCAAGCACTACAACATTTGGTGATTTCCGATGAGCGCTAAAACAATATTTGAGAAAGCTGATGTGAATTTTTTCATATTTTAGTAAAGTCGCATGAATTGATCATACAAACGGTCACCAAAAAGGCTAGAAAAACTGCATATACACAACCCATGTTCATAGGGTACAATCAGTTAATCAAACAGTGGCCAAAACTGCAGTACTCTGATAAATTTTGATTTGAGACAGGTGGCAGGCTATACAGGTCAACAATAGTTTAAACAGATTGTCTCAACTTTGACATGAATCTTCATTACTACGCTCAATTATATACCTAAATAACAAACCTTGCACCATTCTTTTTATCAAATGAGCCCGCTGAAGTTTTGATGATCGCCGAGACCTTTGAATTAATTTTTTTTCCCAAAGGGGATCAACTGATTTCTTGAATGATCAACCGTGACCCCTTGAACCATTTTTTGGTGTATGTCACATGGGTTTGAGCGACTGCATGACCCCAGTTCTTAGAGTACAAGCAAATTGAGAAAGGGCAGCCAAACGCCGCACCACAGTGATAATTTTTATAAGTACAGACTAACTAAAAGTACCCCGAAAAGGCCAGAAATACCATATCACTAGCACACCAAACTGGACTCCTTAGTGCACAATGCTTAAAAGAAGGAATCTACATTCACGACTCAAACCATTAAAATATTAGTCTCAAAGGTCGGAGGAATCTGGCCCATTGCTCTCTTTGACACAATGACAAAACACATATAACTAGATATATTGTAAGATACATTACAAGATTTGAACTGAAAGGTCATATAAGTGTGCTTCATTGCTTTCTTTCTTACTTTGATAAAACGTATGTGACAGGGTTAAAAGTAAGCACGTCACATATTTCATATTCAAAAGAGTGGTAATTACCTGAACACTCTGTATGACTATCGCATGTTGCACAGATACACCAATAGGCCTACAGCGGCCTTTTTCCAACTATTGACATGTTTGAAAAAAGAAAGACGAGGGGAATAGGACCTACTTAAGGGAAAATCTGTGTACCTTGAAAAATTGTCACAAGTTAAAATATCAAACCTCTTAATACGAATCAAATATACCTTAAATACAATTATATAAATTGAAATTTGACTCACCCCTTCACCCTTAAGAGTTTTGAAAACGGGCAAGCATTAAAATTTTCAACTGTGCCTAATTAGAATGGATGAAAATTATACAACTTCAATTTTTATTTCATTTGATGCACCAAAATCATATGCAAAGAGTTGAAGTTACTATCAATTTCTCTATATACAATACCTTTTGAAGATATTCTACGGGTTTTTATTTAATCAGAAGCATGTTTAGCCACAAAGTTTTATTTTTTTCCAATCTGTTTCAAAGTTGTAATATCAAAAGTTTAATCTGTCTACCATGGTCCTACCGTTCAAATTTCGACTTTATCATTTAGTACATTGACCTTAAACTTCTGTTATCAAAAGCCCACCACCAAGGTTTGCGTGAGTTGGTAAGGCAAAGAGAAATCATATAGGCCAAGTGCATTTAAATATAAAGATGTAGTATTATATGTAAAATTAAATTCAGGGGTCCCATTAGGTCTTCAGACAGACTGTAGTAAGCCTGTCAATATCGATGACGTATCAGGCATCTTAAATTTAAAGATGTTTGAAACTTTTTACAGCAAATTTAATGAGAGCGTTTTTCTGTAGTTTTGAAATGGAAGTTTGCAGTAAAAATTTAAGTGTATACGGTCTATATCACTTTAAAAGGAATGTATGTAGATACTTGCTGGCATAAATTATTGTAATATTCACAGCCATGGAGGAATTTATTGTCTGAACTTTATGCCAATTGTTTTAGAAGATATTTAAATAATTGTTTTAAAATAAAACTAATTACGAATATTTGATGGACCTGCAGCAGAGCCAATTATACAGATAGCTTGAAGGGACTATGTTGTCACCTTCTTTGTTAAAATTGTATATTTTCTTGAGCCTCTGATGTCAGTAATTCCTGAAACAAGCATATAGTGTATGTACAGTACTCAAGATTGTTCTAACCCTTTTTCTGTAGATCTCGGTAATGGTTCAGTCACAAACAATGTCCATTCACAAGCTTGAAAGGACAAGAAGCTATTCAGTTTGCTTAAATTTCTAATTTACAATGCTGCATAAACGTATAGATAAAAATGATAAGGAAATACCCTCTCTGGTTGTGAGGAAGAAACAATATCACTGACACCCTCATACTGATTTGATTTGTTTATTCGCTAAATAATTCAATACAAATCATAATATATACAATATATAACAGATATTGACAGGAGGGAAAGAAGCATATACATGCTTATAAAATCTCCTTTATGATAAAATTAATACATTTACATTACGGAAGAGTTGTGCAATATCAGAATACACACACACACACACACACACACACACACACACACACACACACACACACACATATTATATATTTCAAATTTGTTAGTTACATAACACTGTACATAGATTAACTTCCTAATAGTAAACAAACAAACATAAACAAAAACGGACACAAGAGGACATTGTACGGATCGAGCGACCATAGTGACAGTAACTGCAATTTTAGATGACTTTTGAACATATGATAACTGCAGTTTTTAATGAGTTTGTGGAATGTCATTCCAAATTTTTACACCATGATATTTGATAGAAAATTGTTAAATTTTTGTGCGGCATCTTATTAAATGTAAATTCTGACATTGTCTTGTATAATAATTATGGATAGAACTGTTCTGACCAAACATATGTAGGCAGGCATCTGGAGATTTTCCTTTAGTGTGTTGATACATAAAAATCCCTGTTTGAAAAGTATTAATCTCTTGTAGAGTCAAAATTTGCAGGTTATTGGATAATGCTTTCATTGAAGTTCTGTTACGTGAGAAAGATATGGTACGAATAATTCGCCTCTGTAATACATTCAGCTTTTCAAGCGTACTGTCATAAGTACTTCCCCAAACAATGTTACAATAAGACAGATACGGATACGCAAAAGTATAATACAAATTAAGATGAACCTTTTTAATAGGAAGCGTCGAACTTTTACAATGATGCCTATGGATTTTACTAATTTACTACTTATATAAACTACATGCTGTTTCCAATCTAACATGGGATCTAAAATCACACTTAGAAATTTTACATGCGAAATAAGTTTTATCTGTTTACCATCAATTGAGAGATTGAGAGAATCAGCGGCATTGATTTTCCTTTTGGTATGAAATAACATTTAATTGGTTTTTGAAATATTCAAAGTTAACTTGTTTGATTTGAACCGCTTGGCTACATGAGACAGTTCACAATTCACATCGTTGAATAAATTATGTAAATTCTTATTTCTCGGAAATGAACTTGTATCACTAGCAAATAGAATTGAAAAAAGTTTAGTCGATACATTGGCTAAATCATTGATATATAGGAGAAATAAAAGTGGGCCCAACACTGATCCTTGGGGAACACCACAAGTAATACTTTTCTCACCTGATTTTACAGCATCATATTTGACAAATTGCGATCTGCCGGTTAGGTAACTTCGGAACCACTCGAGCAATACCTCTAATTCCATAATGATTGAGTTTTTCTAATAATATTCTATAATTTTCAGTGTCAAACGCTTTTGTTAAGTCCATGAAAACACCAAGTATATAGTCACCTTCATCCAAGGCACTGGATATATAATCTGTTAGAGTCAACAAAGCAGCAGCTGTAGAATGATTTTCTCTGAATCCAAATTGGTATTTATAGAGGATATTATGTTTGTTTAAAAACGCGATAACACGTGCATACATAATTTTTTCAAAAATATTAGAAAACGTTGTTAATGCAGATATTGGTCTAAAATTACTAAAGACTGACATGTCAACGGATTTATAAATGGGTGTAGCACTAGCTATTTTCATTTTATTTGGTGCTTCACCATTCAAAAACTAGACAAGCTACACACAAACGTAAGAGGGCTACCAATATCTTGTGCCACCCTTTTAACAACCTTAAACTTATTTCATCCCATTTTGGACTTGAGTACTTTAGATTCTCCATGATCTTTACTATTTCGTCAGTTGAGGCTGGAGTTAAGTAAATGGAGCTATCATAATTTCCCTTAAGAAACGACAATACATCTGTATTGTTATATGTAGACTCAATATTTTTAGACAGAGATGGACCAACATTTACAAAGTAATCATTGAACCGATCAGCAAGAAGCTGGGGGTTAGAAACTAGGTTCTCCCCAATCTTAAAATGTTTTGATGTAGCATCCTTCTTCTTCTTGTCTATAATCATTTTAAGTACTTTCCAAGTTCTTTTCAAATTATTTCTAGAAGCATCAAGTGACTCACTGTAATATGTTTCTTCTGCAGTTCTTATCGGATGTGTAAGTTTATTTTTATACGGTACATACCGCCACTCATAAAGAGGTGTTGGACTGCTTAGAGATTTTTCATATAATTTATGTTTTGTTCTTATGGATTTCATGAGGCCCTCAGTTATCCAAGGTTTATTTCTTTCGTATATTAACAATAGGAAAACAGTTATGATATACCTGTTTAAAGTCTTTATAAAATTGTGTATACGCTTCTTGAGGATTAGATAGATTATAAACATTATCCCATGCAGAAGTGGCAAGTTTTTCAGTAAATTCATTAATAGCGGAATCTTTTATTATACTTTTCTGTAATATCTGGATTTCATTCCGACAATTTCTACTCTGGCCACATAAGTGGAATACAGGGAAGTGGTCTGGCATATCTGTAACAAGAATACCACTAGAGGAAGAAAAATTGTCATGATTGTTTGATACTATGTCATCTGTAAGTGTAGCCGACTTTGACGTGACTCTAGTTGGTTTATTGATTAAAGGAATAAAGGAGTGTGAGTGTAACACATCTAGATAATTTGATGTCGATAAATGTGACTCACAGTTTAATAAGTTAATATTTATATCTCCCATGATATAGCATTTCTTAGTTTCTTGTGCCATCTTAGTCAGTAAATCACTAGACCTGTTATTGAAAGTATCTAGATCATTTTTTGATGGTCTAGGTATTTCAATGAATATTGACTCCTGGTCTGTCATTTCTGTAGACATTTAAATGACGATAGCTGGGTATATTATAAAGTTCAACATCAGATTCCTTCAACCAGCTTTCAGTAATACCAATTACACTGAAAGCAAACTCAAGAGAGTAATAAAATAATTCAGAATGATGTTTAGGTAAACTTTGAATGTTCATGTGCATCATTGAGAATGATGTATCAGAGAGGCCTTTATCCCTTAACATATTAATGAATTTATCCTCTATGTAATATTGGCGGTCATTACCGGTACCGACTTGGGTAGCAATATAATTAAAGTAATTAAAATCTGGGTCATAATCATGTGATGGTAAATTATACTTGTCATTATCTAATTCAAATGGATTAAATACCATGCTGTTTATTTTATGGTAATCAAATTTTGTGACAGAATACCATAATACGGTGTCTGTGTACTGACCACCACATATGCATAGGTGTCAATTGGTTTCTGACGTGCCAGGTTGATCAGCAGAGTAGTTTGTGGAACCTTTAAACTGAGTACATTTTGGCAACATGTGCTCATGATGCCATAGCACATGGCTCTGTGGGATATTATCATTCGTACTAGTGTGGTGTAAAAAGAGCAAAACGTCACTGTTCCAGTTATAACAAACACTCTACTGATTAGGCAAGCTTCAGTGCCCCAAAATAGACTTAACCTATTGTTATAAGTGGAAATTTGATGAAAGGTTTCATTAATAGTTTAGAGGCGATTTTCCTTCCATACTTAAACTTGATCAGCTGTCATATTTTTATGTTATTTGCCATGCAAACCTTGCTCTATGGCAAGTGCCTATGTTAAAACTACACAATCAAGTAGTGTTACCCCAGCAACGGGCTTTTGCTAGGCATTCGAGGTGAGAACGTCACTGGGCACAGTGGTCAACCTGTGGGGGAAAGTCCTAAATTGAAGTACCATAAAGTTTGTACTGCGACAATTTCTTAATGCCGACAGGAAATACCAAATAAAACTGTACAGGAACCTTCGGGACAGTCCATTCTTACAGTTTTTGAGGGGGTATATGTGCAATTAAGGATAAGAAAATGTCGGATTTTTTAAAATTGACGAAATGAATATGTAACAAAATTCTTGTCATTCATTCAGGAACATGTCTTAATTTCTGATGTTACAATGCAATTCAATTGCTTTACCGTGCATAACATTGCCGAAAGCAAATAAACAAACAAACTAATTAACTTTTGCCTCCCTTCTGACAATCACTGTTCGTTTTCATGTTGTGGAAGTTTCACGAGACACGGCCCCCTCTCTACATCATTTTGAGTCTTATAAGTTTTTGTCAAAGTCAAGGTAGACGTAAGATGGGTATTTTTGTGCCTTTAGTTGTGACGTTTGTTTATACACATTTTATGACAACTCTGTTGTGGACAATGATATTGTTTTGTCAACATGTGAGCAGGCACCTCAAAAGTGGGAAGGCATAGGAAGTTTACATCTTCATTTTCATTTGCCAGGAATGACGATGTGGACTTACATTTTAACTCATATTTTTTGTTGCTGGTACCAACGAGGTGTATGTAATCATCATTGGCAAACAAACTTTGCAACTTTTAAGAAAAAGTACATGTTAATTCAAGACAGATACTTGCAATCCCATGTATTGTAGCAATAACCTGTACATTAGTGTAGTGTCCACTCAGACGCCACGGGCATGTTACCCAAGTGAAAGCGAGGCCAGTCTAATCCTGAGCTGGGGTATCAATGACAAATATCCCACATAAACTGCTGGCTGTTTTTGTCTATAGCTTTACAAGTAGCAAGACATAAGAGAACAGAGAATGACACGTGCAGTGATTTAAATATTGAATCCTGCATACGACCTAGTTTGAAATAAAGAATTAATTGTGCATGGGGATCAAAGTTGTATTGGCAACTTTATCTTTAAATAGTCTTGAAGATCTATCGAATATTTAAAGTGGTTAGGATCAGTGAAGTAGACCTAAGCCTTACAGCTAGCATTGCAGAGACTCACTCGGTGCCCCTGATGGTACAGAAGTGTCCGCCATTCTGTTTCCATTGACAAACATTGTATCATATGATGGTCCTTGCATCCTCTCTTTTGATAGTAATAATCCATTTTCTATATAAAGTTGAATCTTTTGGGAACATACATTTATTTTGCTTTTTCAGATTTATTACAGCTGGGTACACTACAGTATTTTAGCATAATGCTCACATGGCTACACTTTTACAGATATCCCCCTGTCAGCTGTAGGCTGGGAACCTTCCCAGCAAAGTAACCCCTCACCCCTCGCCCTCACCTCCAAACCACCCAAAAAGTATGTTTTTGAAACTCAACATTTGCTGGTTGTGGTCATGTCTTATATAGATCCACACATGTCTATTTTATGCAGCACTAAAACATTTGGAAAATGTTAACATTGAACGTAATCTATTTCCAATCTGGCTACAGATTGGCACTGCTTTGTGCAGGTTCTGGAGCACTATATGCTACAGCTGAATGTTACTTCACCACTACCTCTTGGTTGAAAAACAGACTATTTTATAATTTTGTTTGGCCATTTTGTCGACATTTTTTTAAAAACTATTACAGTTAAAAAATCCAAAATTGGTACAGGTATAGATCCACATATGAAGTCGAGGCTTTTTACAAAGATGACTGACCATTTTGAAAGTTATAGATCCACACATGAAGTCAAGCCTTTTTACAAAGATGAGCGACCATTTTGAAAATTATTCAAATTAGGGCCCTATAAATCTTTACAACCCACAAAAATGGGTATGATAGCTGGGGATATTGTGGCAAAAAAGTTCAGTTAATATGTCCTGCTGTGTGGACGAAAAGTCTTCCTTAGAAATGTCCCCAGAAAAAAAAGGCTCCTTACTCTTGAACAATGGAAGTTCAAAATATGTGCCACAGCTGCACAGCACTTCACCCCCTTTAGTAAGCTGTAACAAGATGGGTTATCAATTGCCTGCTGTGTTGGCAGCAAACATCCACATGTGGTGGCAAAACAGAGAGCTGAAAGATGGTTTTTAAGTTCCAAGGCATCTTGATGAACGGGCAACAGTTTGACCACCGACTGCGTTTTTGAATAGTTTGCTCAGACCAAGAATAACTGAACCACACACACACAATTCCGTGAATACATGGCATACTTTGCTCAATACACAACCCACACTTTCTACCACAACGTGGTGTATTCCTCCATGATTTAAAACAACCATTTGGCATGCATAATTTATTAGCTGGCACGTAAGTAAGTAACATTTTAAGACTTGACAAAACAGCTTTATGTGTTTACTGATTATGGGGTGTTTGTCCAAGAACTCGCTTAGCACTGGAGTCAAAAATAATTCCAAGGTATTTGAATCTTTTTACCACTTCAAGCTGTTGATTGTTGAAGAGTATTTCTGGAGTAGTATTACGCTTATTGAATGTCATTATTTTTGTTTTAGGCAGTTCATGCATGTTTTGGAGGCACACACACATATTTGCTTTGAAGCAAATCTTCTTTTCTAGTTTGAAATAGTTTTCAATACTGGTCAGCTGAAATAACACAAGGGTTATATATATATATATATATATATATATATATATATATGTGTGTGTGTGTGTCTGTGTGTGTGTGTGTGTGTGTGTGTGTGAAATGTTTTTATTTGGTCCTTTCTGACCATGTGTGTCATACTGTATGTTACTTTCCTCTCTCTCTGTCCCTCCTTGCCCCTCCCGCCTGCTGTGATTTAAACTTAACATTACATTCGGGGACTTTTCGTGCTTCATTGCTACAATGTCTGGTTGAACATGGCCAGCTTTGCATCTCTCTGCTTGCACAGTAGGGGGTGTCACATGGGGATCATTTAAAAGATTTCTCGTTCAATGCAATACGTGACTTCAGCCACACTTATTTAAATCACTGTAACCGCATGTACTGTTCAAATGCCTCATGCAAAGTACTTTCATTCAAATACCAGCAAGGCCAGTTCCGACTAAATTTTTTTCAGGATCACAGCATTCCTCAGCGTACTTTGTATTCATTGCTCGTAAACTACACTGAGTCTCGATAGCTCGTGACTCAGTCCATCGTTTGCAGTCGGAAGAAGCAAGTGAATGCAGGTAACTCCGTATCATAGCTTCCATATGAAGAAGGAGGTACGTAGCATGTATGTTCACATTTGCTGTCGAGTCCTGCTGACAATCTAAGAACTGTTCGATATAAAACACACGCACACACACACGCACACACACACACACACACACACACACACACACACACACACACACACACACATATATATATATATATATATATATATATATATATATATATATATATATAATACTTGAGAGCAATAACCGTTAGCCATATCAGATTTTGGTGAATAAGATATAGTCTGTTCTCCTCATTTCAGACTCACCTTGTTTGTCTTTGAGCTTATGGTTCTCCGTATTAAACTTAGATGGCACCTGTATCTATTATACTTTCCAAATATTCAAGTTATGATTTTTGTGTTTTCGACTTACTTTAAAAAATATGAAATTAAAATATTTGAGAGTTGGTTCATTGTTTATTGTATGCACATCTAGTACAAACCTATGAATTTAGTTGGACAGCCAACTCTACCTATTATCTCAGACTTCCGATGATTTATCCTATTATTATTTGTCGCTCAGTCTGAATACACTAGTTATGTCGTGGTGCCAACCCAGATATTTCTTTTCCAATATCTTTTCTTTCTTTTTCTTTCTTTCTTTCTTTCTTTCTTTCTCTCTCTCTCTCTTTCTTTCTTTCTTTCTTTCTTTCTTTCTTTCTTTCTTTCTTTCTTTCTTTCTTTCTTTCTTTCTTTCTTTCTACTTTACGACCAGATTTGTCTGGAGTTTTTTCTTGGAAAACCACCAAACTTGCCATGGTAAATGACCTACCAGTGACATTAGGCACCTGACTGGGAATAGTCATGATGATTAAAATTATGCAAATGAGGGGCAATTAAAATTTCAAAAGCCCCATATCTTCTTAACTATTGGAGATAGACACAAAGTTCTAACTTACACATGTAGGTTTGAGACAATTAGCAAATCCAATAGCATACAAACAAAACTTGGTGAATTTTAGTGTATGCTAAATTCACCAAATTTCTCCCCAAGCCACAAATAGGCCTATAACTGCTTGCTGTATGACCTATTGCTTGACCTACATGGTGCCAGGCAATCATTTTGCATTCATCATTAATTAGCTTGAACCTGTCTCACACGCAGCTTTTATATCCATGCATGCATGCACATGTACCAGGCAGGCTATAGTTTCCACTAGTGCAGAACAAACCTGTCAATGCACCATGACTAAAACTAGTGTCCTAGCTGGCCTGTTTTTGCCTGATGCAATGCCAGTCTGCTGAGCTTATCAGTCCCAAGGGAACACAGGCTCCAGACTTCTAGGCAGAACAAGCCTGATTGTACACTCTGTTGAAAAGGGACTAAATACAGAGCTGGGTGGGCCAGACCAAGGAGGGTAGAATTTGTGTCATCTCAGTGGACACTTTCATGTCTTTGTTTTATTGTAACCAATGAGATGAAGCCTGTTCTTCATAGCCATTACTGAGACAGTATAGTTTTGTCTTTGTTCTCAGGTACATGTTTATGTAGTTTCTTGACAGCTTGTTAAAATTTGTTTGTAATAAAGGAAGAAAGGCAGTTTGTATTGCATGTATACACATCCCCTTGAATTATAATATGTATACCCTGTATATATATATATATATATATATATATATATATATATATATATATATATATATATATATATATATACACACACACATATATATATATATATATATATATATATATATATATATATATATATATATATATATATATATATATATATATATATATATGTGCATGTATGAATGATGTACATATACATTCACACACACACTCATCCATACTGCCCAGAAGGGCTGATCCTCTCAAGAGTGGGCACTTTTCTCTGGTCCCAAGGGTGCCTACTTTAGAGAGGTTTCACTGTTTTAGTAAAAAACTGGAATTTTATTTCTTTCTCTGTCTCTCTCCTCCCTTCCTTCTTTCTTTCTTTCTCTCTTTCTTTCTTTCTTTTTTCTTCATAACCAAGTTGGTCTGGAGATAATCTCAAGCAGTTTTTCGGGAATAGTCGTGTTTAAAATTATGCAAATTTAGGATCAATTTAAAGTTTACAAGGTCCATATCTTCCAAAAAATGCAGATACTCAAAATTTCAATGTGCATATATAGGTTTGTGACACCTGGCAATTTACTGGAGAGAATAAGTTAAGTAATATTTCATATTATGCTAATAAGGGGCTTTGAAAGGTTTCGAAGTTGAATATCTCCAAAACTATTATACATAGACATGCCACTTCAACTTCAATGTGTTTGTGGCAAAGCTGCATCCAATAAATCATGAACCAAAGTTGTAGGTTTTTTAATTTATGCAAATTAGGTAAACAAGCAAAATGCAAATCTTGAAGAGCTTCAAAACTAGTTTCGATATAGGTGCCATTGCTGCTTCAATTTATGGGTTTGTGGCAAAGCCCTATCCAATGAACCATAAACCAAAGTTGTAGGCTGTCAATTTATGCAAATTAGGTAAGTACACAAAAGTGAAATATTGAATAGCTTCAAATCTAGAAAAACGAAGTAGTAGTGTCATTCAAACCTCATTCTCCGAGTTTGTGACATGGCCACATCCAATGAACCAAGAACCAAAGTTGTAGCATTTTGCTTTATAAAAATTAGGCTAATACACGAAATTTAGATTATGTTGAACAATGGCAAAGTGTACCATTTCAAACTGGTCTAATTTGAAGGCACCCAGACAGATTTCCTGTTAAGCAAATCTTCTTTTCTAGTTTAAGTTCAGTTTAGGCCACTTACATTATTTTCCTTGTTATCATGCTGTGTTCTCTGATATGTTCTGTGTTCTTTAGGTATTTTCGTGTTAGTTGTTTTGTAACCATGGGATATCGTTCCAATCTTTCCATACACCTGTCACCAATAAACTGCACCACAAATCTACCTATCAACCTTTTAACACACAACCAATTTAACCCCTGTCTATTGCCACTCACTTCTGGCCTTTCAGAATTCATTGCACATTCACAGCAGCCCGTTACTCATGCAGTTTCTTCCTTCCCTCCTGTTATTCCTTACGGGGATTAGCATTGATCAGCATGGAGAGGCAGCTGGACTTTTCCACAACTGTTAGTCAACCCACCGTAAATATTTTTGCTCCCAACTACAACGCCGAATCCGAAATAATCCTTTCTTTTTGCTTCTTGTTCTTAGTTACAATGGACGTGATTATGTTGGGGTTAACGTGTCTGCAACACATACTGCCAGTCTTACGAAATGTTTTTCAGTCCTCCATTGATGTGCATCCAAATCCCGGATGAAACAACCCCTCTGCGTAAAACATTGCCATTAACGTCCGCACTCAGAATGGAATTTACCACATCAGGAGAGTGACTTGGGTTTGGCGCTCTTCAACCTAGTTTTTTTAACACAACCTATATCAGCTTACACAGGAACCTACAAGAAACCCGGAATACTCAGAAAACCTGCTTGATATTTATGTCCGGGTGCCAACCCAAACATTTGGGTTTTTTCAAAGAATTCATTCTTTCTTTCTTTCTTTCTTTCTTTCTTTCTTTCTTTCTTTTTCTTTACAACCAGAATTGTCCGGAGTTTTTCTCGGACCTTACTATTCCGAAAACCACCAAACTTGCCATGGTGACTGACCTACCAGTGAAATTAGGCACCTGACTTAAAATAGTCATGATGTTTACAATTATGCAAATTAGGGACAATTAAAATTTTAGTAGCTCCATATCTTCCAAACTATTGCAGATAGACACAAAGTTCTAACTTACACCAGTAGGTTTGAGACATCTGTCAATGAACAGTGAACACAAGTTCTAGAAGTGCAACTGAATGTGGCAAGTTTGAAGCTTTTTTGCCATATTAATTGTCTTAATATATTCTTGTGGAAGGGAAAGGGGGTCACAATGTGTTAAACATAAAATGATTTGTTACATTGACACAAAATAATTTAGACAGTAACCATGAATTATATATAATGTCAAGTCAGATTCACATGTTGAAGTATTTAATGGAAAAATCATCACTCAATACTTTTTGTGTAAAAAAGCTCACATCACCATGCAAACACTGTTAAGGAAAACGCATGTTTGGATCAAGGGTGGCTACAAAATAGTTCTGCTCACTGCTGATTGGCTGAAGATCAGGTTTTAGACAGGGTCCACTGAATATGCAAGCCTGTCTTGATACAGTGCTCTTAACTAAGCCCCATGGGGTCTGCCTCAGCACTGGGCATGCATATATGTTTGCACAGCTGTGTGTGTGTAGGAAGATGAGAGGCAGGTTGGTCACAGCAGCAGTTTCCTGCTTGGATAACTATCATGCCATTTTTGTATGTGGCTGGTGGCTCAGGGTCCCTGTCCAATTGTCAAGGACCGTGGGTCTGCTGAACAGGCAACAATAGCATCACCTTGAACAGGGACCTGCATGTGATGAATTATTCTGCTATAAAAATTTGTAACAGGTGGTGACTGGGCTCTCCATCTCCCTCTCCCTATCCTTCCTCTTTATGTCTGGGTGCCATCCAAGACATACTGTTTTTCTTTCTTTCTTTCTTTCTTTCTTTCTTTCTTTCTTTCTTTCTTTCTTTCTTTCTTTCTTTCTTTCTTTCTTTCTTTCTTCTCTCTCTCTCTCTCTCTCTCTCTCTCTCTCTCTCTCTCTCTCTCTCTCTCTCTCTCTCTCTCTCTTTCTTCTTATTTCTACCACATACTTTGTCCAGAGCTTTTTCTCAGACACCTTGCAAGCTATAATGTTTAAACTTGGCATGGTACCAGAGCTAGTAACTATCTGATTTGAAATAATCGACATGTGCAAAATTATGCAAATTAGGGCCTTCCTAAAATTTTAAGGCTCCATATCTTCCAAACTACTGCAGACAGACACAAAATTTTAATGGACACATGTAGGTTTGTGACACCTGCCAATATGATGGACAGTAAATGAAAGTTGTAGGATTTCAACTTATGAAAATAAGGGCCATAGAAAAATTTCAAAGTTGAATATCTCCAAAACTATTATAGATAGAGATGAAATTCCAACTTCAATTAATACGTTTGTGGCAAAGCCACATCCACTTAACCATGAAGCAAAGCTATAGGATTTTAATTTATGAAAATTAGGTGGATATGCAAAATTTAAAATCTTGAATAGCTTGAAAACTATTATAGATAGAGGTGCCACTCTTACTTATATTTTTGGGTTTGTGACATCTCTGCATCCAATGAACCATGATCCAAAATTGTACAATTTTAATTTATGCAAATAAGATGAATACAAGAAATTTAATTCTTAAATAACTCCAAAACTATTATTCATAGAGGCGCCATTCCGACCTCAATCTGTAGGTATGTGACAAAGCTGCATCCAATGAACCATAAACCAATGTTGTAAGCTTTTAATTGATGCAAATTAGGCAAATACACAAAATTAAAGTCTTTGAATAGCTTCAAAACTATTACAAATAGTAGTGTCATTCAAACTTTACTTTGTAGGTTTGTGACATGGCCACATCCAATGAACCAAGAACCAAAGTTATAGCATTCTAATTTATGCAAATTAGCATAATATACAAAATTTAGATAATGTTGAACAATGGCAAACTGTAGCATTTCAAACTTTTCTCATTTTGAAGGCATCCAGACAGATTTGCTGTGAAGTAAATCTGTTCTAGTATTATCACTGACTCTTCTGGCCTGGTACTTAGTAATGGCGTTCTTACTCCTCTTTCAAATGAGTACTGAGTCTAGAGTAACTGAAATTACGTTTGATGAGGATAATGTTTTGAAAGTTCTATTGTCTCTACGAGTTACTTCTGCAACCGGGCCTGAGAAAGTGGGCAACATCCTTCTTAAGAATACTGCTCGTTCCTTCTTTAATCCTCATACAAAAATATTTAAACTTTCTCTTAATCAAGCTTACCTTCCCTCGTACTGAAAACGTTCCGATATTTGTCCTGTCTTCAAAAAATCTAACAGACAAATAAAAAGTAACTATTGGCTAATATCCTTACTCTGTATTGTTTCTAAAGACGTCTTTGAACGCCTAATGTTTAATGTCCTCTATGAATATTTCACAGAAAGCAATTTCCTAACATCTACAAATTCTAGTTCCAAGGAGACTCAGGAATCAATCAACTTGGCTACCTACTTTATATTATCTACAAAGGTCTAGAGCTATCAAAGGGAGCCAGAATGGTATTTCTTGATGTTTCTAAGGCGTTCGACAAGGTATGGCATCTTGTTACCTGGGTAAAAAGCTATCTTTCTAATCGCCTCCAAAGAGTACTATTCATGTCAATCTTCTGCCTGGCGTCCTTTCAAGGCTGGGGTGTTTCAGAGTTTTTTCATCGGGCCCCTCCTATTCTTGGTTTATGTAAATGACGCACTGGAATATCTCATATGCGAAGTGAGATTGTTCGCTGATGATACAAGCAAACTCGAAATTGTCAATAATCCTCTTCAATCATCATGCTCCCTGAACTCCATTACTGGGGCAGGCTATGGCAAGTGTTATTCAATGCCATCAAATCACTTTCTGTTATTTTTTCACTGAAAATAGTGAAACCTCGTCCGCAGCCTGTTTTCTCTCCCATTGACCATTTTATAGAATAGGATTAATGCGTTTAAAAGCACCCATACAAATACAAGCTGTTTCATGCTGTACCAACCCGATTGACTTTGCCAGATTTTTTTTTTTTTTACAGTTATCAAAAATAACACATCCATATTCAGTGCTGGGCAGACAAATAGTACATTTTCTATTTGCCTGCCCAGCACTAAATGATATCAGGTTAGAGGCACATAGAAATTTGGAAATCAACTCTCTGAATGAGAATTGTAAACAGGCACGACAGCGTTTATCCGCCTCCTCGATGAAAAATGAGTTATGTGGGTTCCTGGGCGAGCGCGCAGATGATCTTGGACAGGACAATGGTGAATTATTTGACCAAACATGTAAAACATATTTGGTTGAGGCTTGGCATTACAAGACACAGTCACTTAATGACTTATCGGAATGACAGATTATAGAATCGTTCTACATGTACCTCTTGTAAATAGACCTCCTCCAATGCATATACTGTGAAAAATGTTGTCGGGAAGTTCGGTAACGCTACAAAACAACACGTGATGGTGCTCTCTTGACGACTTAAACTTACAGATGGGGTCAAACCAGCATAGCGGGGGTACATCGCGGCGTACTTGCCTATGCATTTTGGAAAAGAACTAGGGTCTGCAGTTAATGACGAATATTTCTAAGGTTGAGAGGACCGGTTTAAAACCACCAGTTGCCTTTTATGGGTGACTGCCTGTCTCAAGTCAGGAGTGAAATTTGTTTCTTCACATTGTTATTGGAAGAGAAATGTTGATGCTTTGGCAAATCTGGAATCTCTTTGCTGTCATTGTTGGGTTTGGAATTAATGAATATGGACCATGTTTTTCTGTACTATTTGTTATGTCTGTGCGGCTATGCACCCCCCCCCCGCAGAGTGACGGAAGGGGGGGGGGGGGTCCCGCATGTACAAACCTACATCTCCAGGAGTATGTAATGGTGATGAATTGAAAATTTTGTAACTGACTTGTACATTGATGCTGTGGTAATACCTGATTAGTAATGACGCTGGAAGCTATATTTTCTGCATTGTATATGAAACATGTATAATATACATGTCCTTACGCTTTCTAGATTTTTTTCCCAATGAGTGGTTTATCTCTAGTTTTGGTGCAGAGGACATAAATTATAACTTTTAAATACTGTAATTATTTTAACATACGAAAATTATTTAATTGATAATAAGGGTGCCTGAGTATTTTTATATATTTTCGACGCATTATGGAATTTTCTCGTTCTTTTGGTGCCCCCCGCTGTAAAGGAGAAGTTTCCCTAACAAAATTATTATTATTATTATTGTTATTATTATTATTATTATTATTATTATTATTATTATTATTATTATTATTATTATTATTATTATTATTATTATTATTGTTGTTGTTGTTGTTGTTGTTATTATTATATTCCAAAATTGGCCGGAGCATACTTTTATACAACCTGGTAACAGTATTCCTGGATATTCTGTATTTTACGTCCATAAAGTAGAGTCAAACGCTTTCTTGCTTTTTCAATAATTCTGTTAATATGGGCATCCCGTCTGAAGGTAGCTAGACAGGGTCATTAGATCTAAAACCGGAGTTTTTATGTGTCAAAAGCTCATGACAGTTAAAGTACTCATATATGACATTATACATCAAACGTTCGGATACTTTTGACATGTTAAAAAGCAGAGAAATGGGACAATAATTACTTTTTAGTTGCTTGTCGTTCTTTTTAAATACCGGACACATGTTAGATATCTACCATGAATCAAGAAAGCACTAAAGAGTTTAGTGAGCGATGGACCCATACCAGATGTGGTATTCAATAAAAACACATGTCTATACCATCAGGGCCAGTTGCAGAACTGGACTTAATAGACAATAATAATTTCATTACACTATTTTAGTCGACCTGAAACTGATTTAGTCGCGCTTCGATCCGGAAATTAAAGTCTGGCAGAGGCATAGCGTTATCTTCACGAGGAAGTTAACATTGATTAGCAAAATACGTATTAAAAACTTCACATTTTTCTGCATTGCTAAAAATAACAGAACTGTCATCGAGAAGAGGTGGTACAGAATGATGGAGCTTGGAGCCTAGTAATATGTTACTTAGGTTCCACCATTTTGAGGGATTAGTGTCAGTGGAATCAAGGCGATCACGCATTTCAGAAAAGTATGAACGCATGGAACTATACGAATGGTGTTGACAGCAACGTTACTTTTCTTTATTATAAAACATGTACAATCTTCGAAGAGTGAGTTTCAATAAAGGAAAAGAACAAATTTTGTTGCTATAAGCTGTAAACGTTTCCGTGCTCGATTTTTCTGTCGGAGTACCTGTTTAATTCTGCAAGTAATCCATGGCTTATCTTTCGGTCGTATGAGAATATCACTGGACGGGATAAAATCTTGGTATAGATCAGTGAACAGATTTGTGCAGAAGGACACCATATCTTTAAAATGATATAAAAAAATCAAAACAAGTGTGAAAAGGAGCCTCCAAAGCGGCTCTGCTTAGACCTTCGAAACTTTTTTTAAAATCCCATATCTTTCGCTTAGAGGGCCTATCAATGCGGTCAGAAATTGACAGGGCACAAAACACAATTGAATCGTCAGAAGTGGAAATTGGGGGGGGGGGGGGCGGTAAAGTCCGCGAATTCAAAATATAACCAGGCAAGTCTGTGATCATTAAATCAAGAACACTTTCAGTTGAGTCGTTTACACGGGTAGGACCTCTTATTAGTTAAAACAAATTATTTTGAGATAAGAGGTTGACAAGGCACAGACCTAGGCCACTTTTTGAATGATCAATATCCCAAGAGCGGCATGTATCATTAAAATCGCCCGTTAAAAGTATCAATTTTGGATTACATTCAAGTGTAAAAGTTATAGAATGGTCAATATCGCCAATAAATATGTCTCTGTCAGTGGCGAACGTGGGTGGTCAACTCTTGCAGACAGACGTAAATACCTCAAGTTTGTCCTTTTTTACAAAATGTGCCACAAACTGACATATTTCTAACTCTCTAATCTAGTAACCTCTCCTCCCGTTGGTAGTGCTCTCTGGCGCGTGTTTTTTGAATATCAAAAAAATTAATAGCGTGCGCAAGCAACCTCTCATGGTTACGAACGTAAATGATCTGTGTTCCTATCATGGTGGTGTATAGAGTGATGATTCCAAATCACGGTCAACCTCTCGCGGCTAACCAGTGAACGAGATTTTTGCAGTGTGGAGCGCTATTTAGTATAACGCAATTTTTTTTATGTATCCCGGGAAATGTCCACAGTTTTATTTAAACCAAAGTCTCAAACTTAGCGGGCATTATGAAAATCATATCAATAACACATGTTTATTCAGGAAACGTCGATAAAGACAAAAAGTGTGATCAATGATAGCGATTCACAAACTTGCATTGTTGAAACCTCGCTGGAACGTTGGTCTGGCAAACACGCTTATGGTGCTGCAAATGTCTTTCCGCCGGCTGGAAAAAGTTCACAGGCGTGAGGGTAACCTAAACAAACATCACAAGGTATGTAGCATTTGATGCTCATGTTGCCTCTAACCTTAATGTCTTCAGACAGTGCAGTCAACATGCAGGTTGCTTCTGGAGGCCTCCCAGATCGCAACTCGCATAATAGCGAGCGTCAGCGAGCTCTTACGATAAAGACATGTGAATATAGGATATAACAGAACAGTAAATTATTCAATCAGAAGAGTATTCAGTATTTATCCAACGAAGTTGATTTTCTTCGTCATCCCCAGCTGCGCATGCGCACATGGACGCAGCCATTGTATTTTTTAGCCATCCCGGGAAATTTTTGCAGTTTTATTCACACCAAAGTCTCAAACTTACCGGCCTTTATGAAAATCATGTCAATAATTCACAACTGTGCTTCAGAAAACGTTATCGACAGAGTGTAATAAATGATAACGATTCACCCACTTGCATCGTTAACACCTCGATGGGACGTGGACCTGGCAAACACACTTCTGGGGCTGGAAATGGGTTTCCGCGGAATAGAAAAAATTGACAGGTGTGAGGGTAACCTAAATCAACATCCCAAAGTATGTAGTGTTTGGTGCACATGTTGCTTCTCACCTTACTAATATCTGCACACTGTGCAGTCACCAGGTCGCTTCTTGGGATCTCCCAGATCGCATCTCCCAGTCACACTTATCCCCCAGGGGCCACAAACGCCATGTTGTCAAAGCCTGCTCAGATTTGGTGTTGTCGCGCCACAATCCAACTATCACTCTCCGTGCGCACGACGTTTCTGCCACAGAATACGGCACTAGTTCAATGGCGGTATAAATATCTTGGGAACAATTCTTAAATTTCTGGAACAGTGTCTAACGAAAAGAAAGGCTATACGGCAGATAATTTCGTTCAGCTGTTCAAGGTACAACGGCCTCGCCGTGTAGAATGGTTAAGTACGTTAAGTGCTACCTCGGTATTATCTTCACTTGCAATGGTACTTTTACTTTAGCATCACAGTCTTTAGCAGATAAAGCAAGGAAAGTTTGTCATATGTTAAATAAAAAATGTACGGGTGACAAAGACGTTAATTTGTTACCAAGTACTCAATTACATCTATTCGACATATACATCAAACCTATCTTACTATACGGGAGTGAAATCTGGTCACCTGCAAATTACCGCCATCGTACTAAGGCTTTAAAAGACCCACACACTCAAAATCTTGTACAAATTCATGCAGTTGATTCTGTTCAAATTGATTATTGTAAATTTATTTTAGGCGTTGGACGTACAACCTCAATTGATGCTTCTTTGGCTGAGCTAGGTAAATATCACTTGGATATAGAGATTAAAATGAAAATTATTAAATACTGGTATACACTGATTTCTCTCCCGGAAAATGATATTTTAAGGAAGTCCTATAATGTAGCGTTTGAGTTAGACAGATTAGGCTTTACCACTTGGGTTACTGCTCCAAGGATGATTCTCCAGAAAAATGGATTTAATTATGTTTGGCTCAAACAGGGAATTACGGATTATGTAGATAGCAGCGAATTTTTCACAAAACTGGCATACTCTCTCACATGTCAAAGTGAGCAACTATTTTTCTCCAAAATTTGGAATGATGTCGACGGAAAAACTACTAAATTGGAATTCTATAGATCATACAAAGACACATATAAATTTGAAAATGATTTGGACGAAATAAAAAACTTTAAATACAAACGTAGTCTCACACGTTTAAGGCTGTGTAATCATAGTTTGCGAATTGAAACCGGGAGATATGTAGGCGAGGAGAGACATGAAAGAGTTTGCCAATTTTGCGATAAAAACGTTATAGAAAACGTAAAGATATGTAGGCGAGGAGAGACATGAAAGAGTTTGTCAATTTTGCGATAAAAACGTTATAGAAAACGTAAAACATCTTTTAATCTCTTGTCCTTTGTATGATAAATTTCGCATTCCTTTATATGATACAATAAGTAAATACCACCGTAATTTTCATGACTTCTCGGACGACCAAAAATTAGACGTTATTATGAAACCTGATACTCTTATTGTTGGAGCTGTAGCATCGTACATATACCGTTCCGTCGAGTTCAGGAGAATGCGTCTCCTAAATGAGCAAGTCTCCTGAGCCCGACGGCCGAGTATATATATAGTCAGTACAATTATTCATGTACAGTGTTTTCTGTGTTTTTTCAGTACCTAAATTTCATGTATATAACTTCTTGCTAATTTTAGTTTGTCTATCCTTCTGACATGTAAATTGTATATATTTGCTCTTATTATATGTATGATGAGCAATTTTACTATATGTATTTTAATTGTATGCTATGAGCCCGATTGGGCAAAAGAAGCAATAAAGCACATTAATAGTAAATGGCCGCTGGAGGAACCTAACGACCAGGTGCTATGTACTGCCTGATCCACCATCGATACTTTGTAATGCTGGCGCTCGCATCTTATATATGCCTACAACATATAAGCCCTGAGCGGCACCAGAAGGCAAAACGACATGTTGCCAGCTCAGATTTGGGGTTGGCGGATCGTCGATCCACACTCATCGCTACGCACGCTTCCAAAGTTGCTTACAAGTACTGAATTCACTGTATATAAGAAGCAAAAATTTAGTACCGCAACAGCAAACAGTAACCCCTGTACTCTGTCCGTGTTTTCTTAATGAACCTACTTTGTTAGGATAGATTTCATAGTAACCTAGGCCTAGGACGTGTCCCTGCCTGGAAAACTGGAGGAGCGACCCGCCGGCCAGGCTGGGGTTTCCCGGCGAATCGTCACACAGACAGCAGACAGTACACGAAAAAAAAAAAAAAAAAAAAAAAAGAGAGTGTTGTTGATTTACGGGAGTGTGGCGGTGCTACTAATTACCCGTCTTTTTGCTCAGATTCGTTGATAATTAATACTAAAACTTGGTGTATTTCTTGAAAGGCGTCCTTATTTGCAGGGGGTGGGGTCTTCATTATTATTTTAAGGAAAACGAAATCGATGCTTGAACTTGTTAAGATTCGATTTTCCAAGTTAGGCCTCTACAAATTACACTGTATTCCAATCTAACGCTTACAGTAATTTATTGTGTTGGCACTTTACACTTTTCGGGAAATACAAGAAGTGAGTGTTTATACCTTCCACAGAAGGCCTATACCTTATTTGAAATATTGCGGCTGGTACAACCAAGGCCAACGTGATATAGGCTATGAGATTGTGGAAATCTGAGGCGAGTGGTTTCCTATCGCGATTAACGCATTTCACCAGATGAAATAAATGCACTTCAGCTTTCAAGGAGGAAAAAAAAACAAGAAAACAAAAAAACAAAAAAAAACAAGAAAAAAAAAAATTCTCAATTATGCTTTTCTTAAAAGTTCCACTGTTCACAGAGAAAAGATAAACGCTCTCAGTTCACGGGTATTGAATATTGACGAACACGCATAACTTAAACCCCCTTGGGGATCCTCTAGACCTAGGCCTATAATGTGCGGCCCTCTCTGCATCAGGTCATAGCTCAGCTCTAGCAGACGATATCCACACTGCAGGAAGTAGCGTGTAAGTGCCTGCTTTCCCAGCGTGAAAGTTGTTGAGTCGTGCCTTCCTTCTTAGCGTAAAATTTGTTTCAAGTCATTACCAGAGTGGAAGGTTGCGGGGTGAAATTCACATTATATTATGATGTTACCCCGTAACCAAGACCATCCAATAGGAACACAGTATTGCCAGGTCGTAATACCAGTACAGCGTCCTCCCTGGATCATTACGACCTCCCAGACTATTTGTTTAAATAGAGATTAATGACAGCTTTAATTTTTTAAATTGATCTTTATTCATGTAAAAGTTATATAAAATAGCATAAATTTATAATTTTTGGAAAGTGTTGTGCATATGGGGGGGTCTATGGCAGTCCTTGTCAACATGGTGTCTCTTGGGTCCTGCAGTAGGAAGTTGTCGAAATTGTGCATTATAAGGGGAGGGATGACATTATTATTTTCTCCATAATCAATGAATTAGGATTCGACACCTGCCAATCAATGAATCTGCAAGTAGGACAAAGTGTGCTTGTCTCAATTAACTGCTGCGGAGGAAGGGGGGGGGGGCAGTTACTGAAAACCTAACATTCTGTAGTTAATTTGTCCCACTGTTGCCCAACTAAAAATATCCAAATAGTTCTCCCCAATTGATTTTTTCACACACTGTGATGAATTCCATTTAAGAAGCTTTTACAGCAGTGTAGGCCTGCATGAATTAGAAGTCAATAATTTTGTGCCGTGCACTGATTTTACGATTAATACTGAAAACCAAATATCACTAATGTCTCACTTACTTTTATCACCCATATCCCAGGACTAAAACAGCCATATCCATTACTTTCTCATTCATGTTTTTGTATTTTCCATGATTATATTAAATTTGCGAAGGACATTTTGTATCAATTTGTAATTCTTCAAATAATCAAAGAACATAATTTAGTCTAAGGCTGATTAAAAAATAAAATCTGAATTTTTTTTCTATATTTCATTTTACTTTTATTTTCCCAGAATTGATTCTTATAAAGCTTTGATATTTTTAACGTGGGTGAGTGTACGTGTTTCAGCCATAAATTGCAGACATGCAGGTATCGCTTGTGATACAGTTTAACCCCTGTACCGGACAGAGCATAATACTTTGATTACATCATGTGTAAAGATGAGCAGAGTTGGAGCCCATGCTTGACTGCACATGGGCTGAATGAAGACCACTCCTTTGAGAGACCACAGTTGTCAGGTCTTTCTGTACAGTGGTACCTGCAATTTAAGACCACCCCTAATGCCAGACAAAAGTGGTCACATGTGACAGGTGGTCTTTCATTGCAGGTAAATTAACAGAAATAAAAGGCTAATGTCTTGAAAGAGTGGTCTTAAAAACTAATGTGGTCTCTCACGAGAGGTGGTCTTTAGGGCAGGTACCACTGTAGTACTTTTCATGTTACAGATACCTCCTTTGAGGGACCACCTGCTTTATGTGACCACCTTTTGGGTGGCACTAGGGGTGGTCTATCAAAGGAGGGACTACTGTAGTTGGAATTTGATGCAGCCAAGTTACAGTTTGGAGACTCTTTTCTCACCCAGTTATGCACATTGTCAGGTAGACTGGTAAGTCGTTGGCTTGCCTTATGAATTCCAAAAACTATGACAATATTACTGTAATTATTTTGTGGAATTTACAATTATTCGGAAGAATAGAATATAACCTGATAATAGTGCAGTACTTTTGAAGCAAGTAAGATAAGGAAACTTCAAACAACCCAGCAGTTGACATTGTTTACCAAAAAAAAAATCCTCAAGCCCCGCTTCTTAAGTCAGACAGGTGAGATATTTATTGATGTTTATTACCCATTAATTTATATCAATGGTTGCTGCTATGACAAATTTGAAATGATAACTGTGGAATTAGAATCCCAAACAACATAATTCTCCTCCAATAACCTCTCGCACGCCTGTAAGAATGAAATAGGATGCATATGAGGAATCACCAAATTGCATGTCCTGTTGCCTGGGACAAGACATACAGACATGCAGATTGGTAAGTTCTGGTCATTCTTCATTGAAGACTGCAGACATATATATAAAGTGTAACAATAATTGTATGATGACTTTAGGTTCGTTTTTAATGTATCAAATGAATGATAAAAAATGTAAAGTTAACGAATTTTGTGCAATAACACCATTTGAAACAAATTGGTGGCGGTTAGAAGCCCTGGGTTGCTTTTTCCTTTAAGGCTGGTATGCACCAATCATACTTAAAGTATAAGTCATACTTACCCTCATGGTAAGCACGACTTACCTAGCAAGTGTGCTTCACCAAACAACCTTACTGCTAAGTCTTCCTTATATTTAAGGTTAAGTCTAAGGTAAGTGAAGGCTAGACTTACAGCCTGGGACAGAGATCCAGTAAGCAATATTCGATACCCCTTTGTGACCTTTTCACACAATTATGAGGTTGCAAAATGGACAACTACATTGACAGGTTGTGGCAGCTTGCAAATTTGAATTTGTTTGTACACAGAGACGCGTCTTTTAAGGGAGCGAATTAATCCATTTCATCACTTCAGGGATGAAGAGTTTAGAATGCGCTGCAGAATATCAAAGGGTTCTGCCTATACACTTCTACAACAAGTTGTTAAGCTATTGGAATATGGTCACAACAGAAAAGAACCCATACCAGCACCCATTCAACTCATGATGGCATTGAAATTTTATGCCACAGGCTCCTACCAGGCAGTTTTTGGGGGCTTGGCAGGTGTACACTAGACCACCGTTGGTACAATAGTCTACAGGGTATCCCAAGCTCTAGCAGCCCTGCGTCCACAGTTCATCAATTTCCACACTGAACAAAACAGACAAGTTATCCATGAAGATTTTTACCAAATGGCACAATTTCCTGGGGTGATTGATGCCATTGATTGTTCACATATAAGTATCAAGTCACCACCTGGGGAAAATGCAGAATTATTCCGCAATAGAAAGGGCTACCATTCAGAAGAGGATACATCCCAAGATCAAGGGATTCCAGATAAATCACGAGAACAAGGGATGTATCCTTTTTATACCATGCCTTCTTTGTTTTCATGAATATAAATGCGTTTTAAAATGTATTCACCAAAGCAAATCAGTCCTGTGTTGAAATTTAGCCAAGCAGGGATATATGTGTAAGCAGGTGACAAAAGAATTCCTTTAGAAAACAAAGGAGGCATGGTATAATTGAATGTTCAAGCAATCTGTAATGCCAAAATGGAGTGTACTAATATTGTTGTTAGATGGCCTGGTTCTGTACATGATAGCCGTATATTTGACAACAGCATTATATGTGCCAGGTTTGAGAACAGAGAAATTGGTGGCTATCTCGTTGGTGATGCTGGGTATCCATGTCCCCC
>OZ026619.1:57992480-58038480 GCA_964020975.1 Hermodice carunculata
CTACCTCTTGACTCCACTGCAGCATCCCGACACAGCTGCTGAGCGCAGATACAATTATGCTGAATCAAAAATACGCACTGTGATAGAACGTACTTTTGGATTGTGAAAAAAGCATTTTCCATGTCTGAGAAACGAACTTCAGATCAAAGTAGAACGTTCACTTGTTGTCATTGTGGCAACAGTTGTATTGCACAACTTTCTGTTAGCCAGACATGATGTGCAAGATCTTGATGGAGAGCGAGACGACAATGGCCAGGTAGTAAATGAGGAAAATGGGGGCATTGGTTTAGATGCTGGCAGGGCAGCCACAGGATATGCCATTCGAAGGGCACTTATTGAGCAGCACTTCAGAAGGTAATTTTTTCGGGTAGGGGTATAGTTGGAAAGTTGACCAAAGTATTATTTTCAGATATTTCAGCAGTGTGTTATTCAGGATCATTATAAACAGTATGTTTCCACCTAATCTTGCTCTGCGATTACCTTTACATGTAATGGTTCATGCCGTCCAAAATTTCCCAATATAGTAAAAGAGGTATAAATATTAAATGTTATCAAAAAGGCAGATTGCCATAATTCAGTTATCTTAGTTCATGTACTTGAACATGGTGTAAAGTATACTTCAAGTTTTCCTTTAAAATTATGTTTCCAAGGAGACCCTCAGAGGTTTGCCCTTGGCCTTCCAATGTATTGGAAATTGCAAAAATGTTACATGAAAATATCCTTACAGTTCTCAACTTGATGTTTACATGCACACAAGGATACGCACGCACACATATACACGTGTACACACACACACACACACACACACACACACACACATATATATATATATATATATATATATATATATATATATATATATATATATATATATATATACATGTGTGTGTGTGTGTGTGTGTGTGAGAGGACACATGGACAGTGATCAAGAGCATACATAACAATATTGTTAAGCTTGTGGAAGCCTGTTGACAGAGTTTGTATTTTGTACTACTTTCGTTTCTTCATCAGTATTTTTGATTGACCATGGCTGTATTGTCATCATTATACCTCCAGGATGTCATTGACATTCACACTTGAACATGTTGAAGTTAAGGCAAACAAATTACTTACAGGTATTATTTTGATGTTTATTAAAATTCCAATTACCAAAATCCAACTTGCCATCCAGCGTCAAAGCAGGGATATTTTTCCTTTTCCGTGCTACAGCCATGGTCAATCAAAAATACCCTGCCCTGCTGATGTAAAACTATTACTTCGTGGATGGCCAGTGTTAACAATACAGCTTGTTTACTTTTGTTCGTTTGAGCTTGACTTCTCAAAGTGGGCCCTATTTTGTACCACCACAATTGGTGCAGTCAACCTAGAAGTGAGCATTGCTTGCAATGTAAGTCTGCCTTATGAGAATGTGAGGCAGACTTACAAAAGGACAACTTGAGCACAGCTTTTAGTATGGTTGGTGCATACAGACCTCAGAGTCAACTGAAATTGAAGATGAAACAACAATCAGTGACGATGGGGACAATGATGGTCATGGTGATTATAATGTAGATGACGATGCTGACAAAAATCATGGTGAAGTTCATGGTGATGATGGTGACAATGATGATCGTGTTGACAAAATAAGGTGATGAAGGCCATAGCAATGACAATGATAAAGGCTATGGTGATAATGATGATGGTCACAGTCATGGTGACCAAAAATGTGATGAAGGTCATGGCGATGATAATGATAACGGTCATGATGATGATGACAATGATAGTTACAGTGATGATGCTAACTAAAAGTGCGGTTATGGTGATAATAACAGTGACAAAGTAAACAAACCTACATCCCCATCATATCACTTTCTATTAAAAAACGCACAGCACCTGAATCTGCAGATCATGCACTGGCAGCCAGATGCAAAACGCCAGAACACTCAACATGTTATCACTGTATGGCCACAGTAATATGCCACTTGATTAAATTTATTACCCCAGGTTTATTAGGCTACCCATTACTTTTCAACATCCATAGTAAAATGGAAACTGCCAGTTGCATGCTAAGTCAATATTATATTGAATATCACGTGGTACACACACACACACACACACACACACATGTATGTATGTATCTATGCATACATACATACACACACATACACACACACACACATATATATATATATGTGTATATATATATATATATATATATATATATATGCAAGGAGTTAAACAACAAACTCAATAAGCAACAAACTGAGGTGATTGGTATGGTAGCCAATGTTCAAGAAAGCTTTGTGACTGAAGGTACAACAGGAAGACAACAAGAGAGAATCAAAGATTTACAAAGTGAAATCGAGACAGAAATTTCCATTCGTAGGCAAATGAAAAACTCCCTCCACGAAGAAATAGATAGACTGCAGACAAACATTACTCAGAAAAACGAAGAAATGGAAAATTTGCGTGGAAAGATGGAAGAACTACGAGACCAAGTGATTGCAGCAAAAGAAGAGACATTACAGTGGCAATTACAAGCACAAGGGATGGACGCTGGCACGTCTACTTGGGCTACAGTTGCTGCCAAGAAAACGCCTGCAGCCGTCGCGGAATTTCTGCGACATTCTGAAGCATCCCAAACACAGAAGAAAAAAGATGATGTTCTGATACTTGGTAGCTCTCAACTAAAGCACATAAATCCAGAAAAGTTTCTGAACAGCGAAAGTCATTCTGTTACATTCGAAAAAGTGTATACAATGGATAAAGCCCGTGAATTCATGGGTGATTATGACAAACAACACGATGCAGTCATAGTCCATCTCATCATTAATGACCTGAAGAGCAAGACACCAGAGGTTGTTGCTGCTGATCTCGTTGGGCTGGCAGACCACATCATATCAAAAGACATCACAAAGCAAGTGATCCTATCTAGCGGAATACCATGTGTTGATGATAAAGAACTTGACCTAAAAGTGCAAGCTACCAATTCTTTGTTAAAGCTGCAAGCCAACTCCAAACCAGGAATTAAAGTATGCGAGAACTACTCAAGCTTTGTTGACAGACAACAGTATCCGCGCAAAGAACTGTATTCAGACAAGATACACCCTAACGAACAGGGTACGCGCATATTAGCGGCAAACCTGAAATATACTTACAAGCCTGAACTTAAACCCGAAAGGCGTCGTCGTCACTATAATAACTTTAATAGCTTTGGAGGTGGAAATAGACGAAGACATGCATATTATAGATAAATATGTAATACACATGCTGTTTTATATTTATTTCAATCTGTCCCAATGAGTGAACATCTAAATATTATGACATGGAACATCCATGGTCACAGACATACTGTATGTGGGCAGTCCTTGTCCAAATTCAATGACCCTGAATTTATAGAAACATTGACCAAGTTTCATATATTTGGTCTAAATGAAACACATGCAGGTCCTGACGCAGATATTGAGGTTGCTGGGTATAAGGTGCATTCTAGCATACGGCCCAAATCTATTAATGCAAATAAGCATTCTGGTGGTATTGCCGTTTATGTCAAGAACAGTTTAAAACATGGTGTTGAATTCTTACCAGTTACTGAACCTGAAATAGTTTGGATAAAATTGAATAAGTCTACTTTTATGTTGGCCGAAGATATATATATTGCAACAGTTTATATATCACCCCCAAATTCTAGATACACAGGTGATGTTGATATTTTTGATAAGCTTTTTAATGATATAACAGAATATTCAAGGTATGGTGGTAAGTGTATTATAATGGGTGATCTCAATGCTGCCACATCCACTAACAATGATTTTGTCCTTTATGATAAAGCCGATTCTATACATATACCGGTACCTTCTGACAATTTTTACGACATGCATATGGTAAGGTCTAATTTAGATAATCGTAACGTAGATGAACACGGAAAAATGATACTTGAATTGTGTATTGGAACGGGTTTGAGGATACTAAATGGTCGCAAACTAGGCAACCTAACTGGTAAATATACATGTTTTAGCCACAATGCCAGAAAGCCTACATGTATTGACTATGTTTTAGTTGATCAATCTTTGTTCTCTTCAATTCCCTACATGTTTGTTAACGATCTCACGTGGCTTTCTGACCATTGCCATATATCCTTTCAAATTGCGGTTAGCCTAACAAGAAGTGATTGCGCTCCATTGTGTAATGCAGGCAAAGTTAACGAGCCCTTACCAGAGTGTTTTGTTTGGGATAAACTACACCCGGCCCGATTTACAAATACATTACAACTGCTTTGCAGGCAAGATATTAATGATTTTCTGCAAACCGATTATAGTACTGAGAGTCGCAGTGATGTCGACAGAATGGTTAATGATTTTAACAGTATAATGTATAAGGCAGCAAAGTTCTCATTGAAAATGAAAAACCCCAAGAAAAAAAAGTCGAAAAAGTTACCGAAATATGCCAACAAAGACTGTTATAATTTATACACGCAGATTAAAAGAATGGCTAAACTACTGTCTGAAAACCCATCAAATCTTCAATTGAGACAGACTTACTATTTCAACAGAAAAAGATTTAAGCAAATTTGTAAACACCAGGAAAGAGAATTTCGAAGCAGCATTATGCACTCCTTAAATAATATATGGGATAAAGACCCAAAAGTATATTGGGAACTAATAAAGGAGCTCGAAAAAACAATCACAAAAAAAGATAATGTTAGCGAAAATATTGACCCGAGACAGTGGTTTCGCCATTTTTCTGACGTCATGTCAAAGTGTACAGATCTGAAAGAATCTCCTAAGGAACACGAAGTGGAGTCATTTTTGAACAATTACAATAATTCACAAATATCTTTTTTGCCATTAGATTTTAAAATCAAAGAAATTGAAATTACTATAGCTTTAGAGAAACTGAAAAATAAGAAATCACCGGGAAAAGACGGAATCCTAAATGAAATGCTGAAAGAGAGCAAATATATTTTGTGTAATGTTTTTCTCAAAATGTTCAATATGGTATTTACATCGGGATTCTTCCCGACTATTTGGAAAAAAGGGCTACTAGTTCTCATTCACAAAGGTGGCTCTACTCGTGACCCAAACATGTATAGAGGTATTTGTCTTAGTAGCTGTATATCAAAACTTTTTTGCACCATCATGAATAACCGAATACAGAAATACTTAGAAGAAGCCAATTTAAAAAATGAGTTACAGATAGGATTTTCCGCAGGATGTAGAACAAGTGATCATATTTTTGTGCTGAGAACTCTAATTGATAAATATACAAAACTGATGACAAAAAATAAATATCTATTTGTATGCTTTGTAGACTTTAAAAAGGCTTTTGATACTGTTTGGCACGAAGGTTTACTATACAAATTACTGAAATATGGTATCGATGGATACATGTTTAGAATAATCCAAGATATGTATCATAACTCAACATTACAAATAAAATTTTCTAGTGGTCTATCAGACAATATACAGATCCGAAGAGGAGTAAAACAAGGTTGTGTAATGAGTCCTACTTTATTTAATACTTTCATTAATGACTTACCAGACTGTTTTAATGATAATTGTCATCCAGTATCGCTACATGAAAAGAAAATTAACTGTTTATTGTACGCCGATGATCTTATTCTAGTATCTGAAACCGAAGGAGGGCTTCAAAATTGTTTCAATATATTAAATGCTTATTGTGAAGATTGGAAACTAAATGTTAATATAAACAAGATGAAGGTAATGATATTCAATAAGTCAGGTAAGAAACTGGCACGAAAGTTTGTATACAGCGACGTCACACTGGAAACTGTTAAAACATATACATATCTTGGAATTCAAATATCTACAACAGGTTCTTTTGATGGTGCAATAAAGTTGTTATGTGATAAGGCCAATAAAGCTTTAGCAAGACTAAAGCGAATATTTATACCGGGAGACACAAATTTGAAATTCTACCTATCCTTGTTTGATAAAGTTATAATGCCAATTTTACTGTATGCATCGGAAATATGGGGAGCCTATACTGTTATACCCTCCAAAAGTTTGACACAAGACAATATTGCAGGATATTTTAAAGCAGATTTTGAAAAACTATACACACGATTTTTGAAGTACTGTCTTGGTGTACATCGGAAAGCAAGTAATATTGCTGTATTTGGTGAACTGGGAAAAACACCTTTATCACTCAAAGTAATGACACGTGTCTGTAAAAATTGGCTCCGAATTATGAATATGGATCAAAATTCGTTACTTTTCAATGCATACAAGTGTCATGTTGAGATGTCTGAAACAAATCAATCGCACTGGCTAAAATCGGTTAAAAATACTTTATATGCAATAGACTTACAGGAACTTTGGGACGATCATGAAATTTATTACGGCGATTTTCCTTCCACTATGTTTAAGAAAAGAATAGAAGAAAAATTCCAAAATCAGTGGCAACAAGAAATTCTACGGCAAAATGATGATTCCAAATTAAGAACCTACAAATTATTCAAAACTGACTTAAAATTTGAAAGATATTTAGAGGTAATAAAAAATTTCGAGATTCGCAGAAATATTACTAGATTACGTATAAGTGCACACAATCTGTATATAGAAACGGGTAGACACAGAAGACCAGCCAAAGTTCCTGTAAACCAAAGAATGTGTCCTCCTTGTAAACATATTGAAGACGAATACCATTTTGTTATGTCCTGTAATCGATACGATATACCAAGGCAAAAATTTCGGAAAAAGATTCACGACGTTTTCGTACATCCAACATTATTCAGTGATCAAGACATGTTTAGATTTATTATGAAATTAAGTGATACGGAATTAATAATAATGTTTGAGACATATATGAAAGAATGCATTACAATACGGCAGAAACCTCTATAGCCAATATAATCAATAGTATCTTTATACCGAGCGCCTTTATCTATTATGTTTTGTGTATCATGTGCAGATTTTTTTTTCTTTATTCCTTTGTATGTATCTGTTTTTGTCGCTTCTGTGACGTTTGCTTTATAACATAAATTTGTGCTGTATGTATCATGTGTGATTTTTTTTTTTTTTTTTTTTTTTTGTTTTTTTTTTTTTGTGACGTTTGCTTTATAACATAAATTTGTACTGTATGTATCATGTGTGACAAATTGCTACTTTGTATATGTGGCGCAGTCAATAAAACACAATTCAATATATATATATATATATATATATATATATATATATATATATATATATATATATATATATATATATATATATATACCATGAAGATTAAAGTTGCGCTCGCTTTTTACGGTGCTAGCCGTTTACAAATTAAAATGATGACTGCAGTTAAAAAGGGTGTTCGATTACTCCTGATTGTCGTGATTGCATATGGTTTATACATATTCTATTCACAAGAGAAAACAATTGGGAAGAAGGACAGAGCCCTCTATTAATTCCTCTTGCAGAGAAGACACAAGCACAGGACAGATGTGACGCACACCAGCTGCGCCGCCACACGTCGAGTGAAAGAAGCACTCCAGGTGTGGCGACACAGGGGCAAAACAAAAAGATAGACTCCTCCAGCACGGAACACAGACAGAGGGGCCTGTAGAACTTAGCTACCAAGATATGTATCATGTCAGTCATTCAACTTAGAAACGTTTACTTTTTTGTATCAACTCTTGCACAGAGAGAAAAATCTGAGTATTATTTTCGAGACTGCGGTGACAATCAGCGAACAAAATTGTATTTAAACGTGAAGGATGCATGAACTGAATTAACATACGTATGAAGATTGTTGCGTATAATAACATATCGAGGGCAAGTACTGTAACGGAGTAATGCCATACGCTTTCGGCAGCAGCACCACACGAACATGTTGGTGACTCATTAACACTTATTTGGCACAGATGTTCATTCAATTGGCTATGGATATGGCCCTTGCGTAGTCTGGAATGTAAAATATATAGATATCTCTTGCCTACGTTAAGAATTTCGGGATATTTCAACGAGCATTTTGATGGATTAGAAATTCACCTTTTTAACTGGCACAAAGTCGGTAAATTTCGCAATTCAAGCGGAAGAACATTGTACGATTTGATAGTAGAAGGGGAAAAAGATGTTTCAAACATCGATCTGGTTGGAATTAGAGGTAAGTAAGAACGTCTATTGGTGTCAGATTGGCTCCTGGTGTCGTAGCGGTAATTTTCGTCGGGTGCTGGAACATTGGGTAGAGCGGTATACAAATAGCTAGGAAATAACTTGTGGACTGTCTCATACACTATAGATTGATGCCCATACTTACAGTTGTTCTTTGTTTTCTCCAAAATAATTGTTACATGATCTGCATGCAGTACCTGTATTGTAACTTGCACTTGTATTACCATACGCGGGGTACTCTGGCTTCAATCAAAGTGCCAGTGACGACAATATTATTATATATGTTAATGATGACTGCTTACATGACTTCCGTCTTTAATTATGTTAATCACGTGTCACGTTTCTTAACGCTGTTCTTCCGTTTTCCCGCCGATTTATTTGTTTCAGTGACTGCCGTCTGATTTACTGGGACTTGGAATATGCTCCAGTTGTTTTGTAGTGCTCTTCGGCATTCAATGTCAGCGCAGTCCATTAGATGTAGAACATTGCGTCTGGGTAACTCTTGTCTCCCAGATGGTATCAAACAGTGGAATAACCTCCCTTCCGACATTAGACATTCGCCCTCACTACAAATATTCAAATCGAAACTTAAAACTACACTCTTAGCCACAGACGATGTCTGAGCTCTACCTCCATGGTGATAGATTTGCTAATATTTTTTCATACGCAATTACGCCCAGGAGTCTCTCGATTAAACTGACCTTCACAAGGTTAACATGCTTCCTGACCCACTCTGTGCCTGTTCTTATCCCTCTGAAGACTTTATTCATTTTTTTTCGGTTCCAATCACACCGTTTGGAGAAAAAAATACTTAATACTGTTATTCTTCTGATTGCTCCGGGGGTTAGCCCCCATCTTATAATCCATTTTGGCAGTGATAGGTTTGTTGAAATAAATCTCCGTGGTAGTAACCAGCTTTCTAACTGCCGAAATATCCAGATCTGCGATGCACTTCAGCAGTACATTAATGATACCAGGATTTAACGACTGAATGTTTCGATTACTGTTATTACCATTTGTGTGGACGATGTAAATTTATTTGTATCACACTTTTTCCACATTGAGAAAATATTGAACTCAGCTTCATAATGGTTTAATTTGTATATTATATGTAATCAAATCTTGATATAATGTATTAGCCTGTTTGTCTTGTACATACCTACTGTGTGTCTCCATGTTCTGGAGAACCCAAGTACATGCAACAGTCATCTCAATGTACTATAGGGCTATGCCGATTAAATGAATATGTTTAAACTAAATTACAGATTGTAATATATTAAATGTTCAAAGTCTTCAAGTGCCCCAATTAGCATAATTTAATTTACTGAGAGTTAACTTTTTATAACCCATTGCAGTGGGAGGTTCACAACTTTTACGCACAATAAATAAATAAATAAATAAATAAATAAATAAATAAATAAATAAATAAATAAAAATAAAGAGAAAAAGAAAGAAAGAAAGAAAGAAAGAAAGAAAGATAGAAAAGAGAAAAAAGAAACAAAGAAAGGGAAAACAAAATATCTGTGTTTACACACTCACATAATGAAAATGTGAACAGATGACGACGACATAACGACAGGCGGACGACTGACCATCCAATGAGCTCAGCTGACTGACTGGTCAGCTGAGCCAACAGCAGGAAAGACAACTCTTTTAAATGGCATCAGCTATGATATAAATTACCAGGAAATACTGTCAAGACGACAGATTATTTATTTTACTGAATCCATATACAAAGATAAATGAACAACAAGAAACCGGATAAATGAGCAGCAGACAGCACGTTTCAAATAGTATTATTGTAATAGAGTAAACATGTCGATATAATCATTTCAAGATTTGTCCAGTACTTAGAACGAAACCTACGGCACAATCAATTGTATGGATCCAAAGGATAAGTACCAAGGATCATAAAGCTCAAGCAACAATCTCATTATGCAAGCAATGGCGTAGCGAGCCTTCAACTGGGACATCTTATTTTGATTTCATGGTAAACCCGCAAGTTTGTCACCCCATTATGGGACACATTTGCTGAAAACTGACGTCCCCCATAACATACTAGCATAACGTACATGCCACACTTTGAATAATATAACTTTATTTGCGCCTATGAATAACATTTACTTCACCGTAAATATGTTTCCATATGTTTTGGTTAAGACAAAAAAAATATCGATTCTATCTTTATCATAATAATAATAATAATAATAATAATAATAATAATAATAATAATAATAATAACAATAATAATAATAATAATAAACAACAGCAACAACAACAACAACAACAACAACAACAACTTGTGCTTTTTGTTACCTCTTTATTGTACATGTCCTGATTTCAGCTTTTAGAGTATTTTTTCCAGATCACATTTGATAAGGTGAACTATTTGCACTTAAATTTACTCGGTGAATTTAGCTGGCATTTCATTCAGTCAGTTAACTTTTGTTGCCTTTCATTGATAGGACTCTGGACGCATTTATTTTACCAAATCACGGAACTGCAAATAACACAAGGTGTTTACATATAAATGGTCAGGGACATTCGCATTGAGGGGAAAATTAACGCTTTCATAGGGGCTACCCCAATGAGAATAAGAGAAATGTAAACTAGAAAGAATGATTTGCTTGAAAGCAGTATTTCTGTGTGCCTGCAAAACTTGCATAAATTTAAATGCTACAACCTTTATTTGTGATTTATGCGATGGGCTTTCAACACAAACCCGTGAATTGAATTAGGAGTGGCACCTCTACCTGCAATAGGTAAGATATTCAACATTTAGACTTTCAAGTGCCATAATGAGCATAATTTCTCATTTTTGACAATTTTTGTTTGCAGTTCATTGGATGCGCCAATGGTATAAACTTACAAATCGAAGTTTACGTGGCACCTCCACGTATATTAGTTTTGAAAATATTCATTATTTTTAAACCATTCAGGCTCCCAAAATTAGCTTTAACCACAATATTTCACAATTTTTATAGGTGGTTCATTGGATGTGCCTACGGCACAAACCTATAAACTGAAGACGGAATGGCACATCTACCTATAATACATGTGGGGATATTTAAAATTTGATATTTCAAATGGCACTAATTTGAAGAATTTTCAAAATGGTGACTAGTGTGAATAAAAAAGGCAGGATTATAAGTATTATATGGTGGTATAATCATGCCAAGTTGTGACTTTCTAGGTATAATAACAACCAAATGAAATGAAAGAAGAAAAAACAAGTGACGATTGCAGGAAAAACACAACGTTTGTGTCGGCACACAAACATGATTAGTTACTAGAAAAGAATATTTGCTTCAAACCAAATCTGTCTGTGTGCCTTCAAAAGTTGTTAATATTAAATGTTACAACTTTTGTCCTTTGGTACTTCACCTTCCATTAAGCTTATGGCTGAATGAAAATTTCAAAGTCCAAATAACCATGACCTTTGACCTTTGGAGGTCACATGTGAATAACAAAAATGTAGTGTTACAATACCCACAATTTAAGGCCAACACGAACCAAATTAGATGGAAATTGACCAAGTTACGGTAAGATGAAACTTTCAAAGGGCCAGATGACCTTGACCTTTGCCCTTTAGAGGTTACAGGATTTTACAAAAATGTGCAATGTTGCAATACCTACAATTTGAGTCTAACATGATTAAAATTGGATGGAAATTGGCTGAGTTATGACTAGATGAAACTTTCAAAGGTCCAAATGACATTGAACTTTGACGTTTAGAGGTCACATGTAAATTACAAAAATGTGCAGTGTTACAATTGCTAAAATTTGAGCCCAGCATGATCAAAATTGGATGAAAATTGACCGAGTAATGGCTAGATGAAAATTTCAAAGGTCCAAATGACCCATATCTTTGACCTTTAGAGGTCACATGCAAATGGGATGTGTTGCAATACCTACAATTTGAGTCTAACATGATTAGAATTGGATGGAAATTGGCTCAGTTATGACTAGATGAAACTTCCAAAGGTCCAAATGGCATTGACCTTTGACCTTTATAGGTCACATGTGAATTACAAAAATGTGCAGTGTTCCAATATCTACAATTGGAGCCCACCATGATGAAAATTGGATAAAAATTGACCAAGTTATGGCTAGATCAAAATTTCAAAGGTCCAAATGACATTGAAGTGCAGTGTTGAAATAGCTACGATTTGAGATTAACATGATCAGAATGGGATCAAAATTGACCGAGTTATGGCTAGATGAAAATTTCAAAGGTCCAAATGACCTTGACCTTCGACCTTTAGAGGTCACATGTAAATTACAAAAATTTGCAGTGTTTCAAACATATTAATTGAAGTTGGATTGGTTACCTGTATCTATTATAATTTTGAAGATATTCAAGATTTAAATTCTCAAATGGCGCTTGTTTGCATAATTTTCAAAACTGTTGAACTTCTTTACAAAAACTAAAGGCTTCACACACGGAAGTATAATCATGCAAAGTTTGGAGTCTTACGTGTGATACTTTTCAAATGAAATGTCGGACAAATTTACCTGTAAAGAAAGAAAGAAAGAAAGAATTCCTAGAAAAAAATATGTCTGTGTTCGCACACAGACATAATTATAAATTGAGAAATTAAAATGTAGTAATAGAATGCATGTTCAAGCAGTTTGGCTATCTAAGACATACGTCATCTATATCTGCACAAACATATTTTTTAAAATTTTTTCCTTTATATTTTATCTGAGGTAATTCGGACATATTTAGTTAATCCTTGATAACCAGACCTACTTTCAATTTCAGAGCTGTTTGCTTTAGTTTTTACCTCTGTAGCAAACAACCTCAAACTGACCCCAGAGATCTACATAGTCAACAAACATGTTGTTGGAAGGCAAACGTCGGCACATAACACTTACCGTACGGTCAAACAAATAATTATTGTGCACAAATAACCGGATACTATGGGCCGTGACAGGTCACGAGGTGAGCAATCTCAGGGGTCATGCTTTTTTGCGGTGTATTCACATGTTGCAAATTGGAAGGTACCAGCAGTTTTGAGCTGTCTGACGGGCCCGCTATCTTCCGCGGAACGCTCTGACTTGAATGTTGCGCCTTTAAATGTAAAAACTGTGCTATATGTGAAAACAAACGGACAACTAGAAAAAGGATTTGCATCAAAGCAAATCTGTCTGTGTGCCTTTAAAAGTCGTAAATACCTAATGCTACAACTTTTATCCTTTGTTACTTCACATTACATTAATCTTATGGCTGGATGCACATTTCAAAGTCCAAATGACCATGACCTTTGACCTTTACATGTCACACGTAAATTGCACAGTGTTATAATACCAACAATTTAAGTCCAACATGAACCAAATCGGATGAAAATCGACCAAGTTATGGCAAGATGAAATTTTCAAAGGGCCAAATGACCTTGACCTTTGCCCTTTTGAGGTTACATGTTCTTATAAAAAAGTGCAGTGTTGCAATACCTACAGTTTGAGTCCAACACGATTAGAATTGGATGGAAATTGGCCAAGTTATGACTGGATGAAACTTTCAAACGTCCAAATGACCTTGACTTTTGACCTTTAGAGGTCACATATAAGTTTCAAAAATGTGAATGTTACAATAGCTACAGCTTGAACCCAACATGATCAAAATTGGATAAAAATTGACCGAGTTATGGCTAGAAGAAAGCCACCATCAAAAGTGGCCTTTGACCTTGAAATGACCTTTGACCTTGAGATGACCTCTATCTGAAGTAAACCTTGACCTCAAAAATGATATTTTGGCCTAAAATTGACCTCTGACCTTGACATGACCTTGACATATGAGATGACCTTTTCCTTGCAATGATCGAACTCCTATACACTCGGAACCACATCTACTATAGTATATAAGATATTGAAGATTTAAAACTTTAATTAACCCTCATTTGCATAATTTTCAAAAGAATGACCTCTCATTATGAAAAGGCCAGACTTCACCTATAGAAGTATAATTGTGCCAATTAAGTTTGGAGTTTTATACATGTAATACTTTTGAAATGAAATGTCGGACAAATTTGCCTGTAAAGAAAGAGAGAGAGAGGAAAGAAAGAATTCCTAGGAAAACAGTATGTCTGTGTTGGCACACAGACATAATACCCCCCCCCCCCCCAAAAAAAAAAACACCGCTGATTGTGACAACCCCAAAATCAATTTGGTGACACGTGTGAAAATCTTAAATCTACTCTAAGTGTAAACGATGCAGACAGACTATTTGGCTTGATATATCTAATCTGCTTGGGCTTCTTCATTAACCTTCAAAAGTTCATTAATACTAATGAGCTGCAGCTACATCTGTGGTCCATTGGGCTCTACCGTGGTTGTCATAGACGCGACTGTTAGGAAGCAAAAGTCCTGTGGACGCCTGTTGCTTCTTGTGCCTTCTAGGCCCAGGTCCAGGCGTGCAATTGCATTTTGGAAAACCTCTTCAAAGAATCTTGAACGCAAACGATCGAGTTTACTGGTTAGAGTGGCGGAACGGTCAGGGTAATCGAGCTCGGGAAAGGCTTATGGAGTGACCATTTGATGCCGGGGGCAGGTTTAGTTTTGCTTATTATTATTATTATTATTATTATTATTATTATTATTATTATTATTATTATTATTATTATTATTATTTTTATTATTATTATTATTATTATTATTATTGTTGTTGTTGTTGTTGTTATTGTTTAATTAAAGCCCATCGAATACATAGTGCAAAATGTTAAGAGCATGTTGTCGTCTGCAGCGCGTCAAGGCTCATGACAGAGACTTCTGGTGGCTGATCGATGCACTAACCAGATAGGGAGATACAGCGAGAATACCGCTGTATTCCCCGGCCAGTTACGAGAATACCGCTGTATTCCCCGGTCAGTTTCAGGAATCGCGCTGTATTTCACCTTTGCAGTAATTAATGCACAAATAAGGGTAATACAAAGAGTGTACCATAGCTATTAACCAATCAGAAGCCAAGGATTCTATCAAAAATGGGATAAATGTATATACACACTCAATCATATAACTACCAGAACTCTGTTGCCTCCAGTCCATGTCTGACTCATCTACATGTGCTTATTTTGTTCTAGAATACGTAACCCATTGTTTTGTTGTTGTTGTTGTTGTTGTTGTTGTTGTTGTTGTTGTTGTTGTTTTGTTTGTTTGTTTATTTTTTTTTTCGTTAACGACCCACGGTTATTGGCTGCTGACTGATCGGAGCAGAGCAAGAAGTAACCAGATGTACGAGTCTCTTATCACATATTTTCATTGTTCATATTCACATAAACAATAAGTGCAGCCTCAATATTGTTTGTAGTTTTAAATTTGTGCCCATAAGCTTTACATGTAGCCAACCTTCGACCCCCAAAATGCAATGCAATGTAATCTCCTGCTATTGGTACCTGTGGCCATCATCAGAGATCAATACGGGGTTAATGTGTCTGCACACTGTATTTCTTTGCATTCAATATTTGAACTTGAATAAAAAGCGTTAAGCTAGGTTTCCGTGTGCGCGTATTGCGCATTGCGTACAACGTATTGCGTAGTTTGGGTGCGTATTGCGTACTGCGTATACCATTTTCCATGTATCCGCATACCCGGCGGATACTATACGTATACAATGTTTGCTTTGGTAGGATTTGGCGCCATTTTGTGTATGTTACGCGCGTCTACCCTGCGTGATGCGTACACATCGCTACACAGAGCGATTGAAACGCAAAGGCAACACGCAGTACGCACTACGCACTACGCACTATGCATACATGGAAATGGGGTAGTTAATTTTAAGTCAATCAATTATTACGCACTACACAGTACGCAATACGCAATACGCGCACATGGAAACCCAGCTTTAGTATTAGGATGCGTCTTTAGGCCTAGAGCCATCGGGAATGGGTTATATTTTTTAAACTCTAGGTCTGCAAGCAGATAGCAAATTACAGGTACTGGCGCAGTTTGAGGAGGAGGATACTGTGGATAATGTGGATACTTGTGCGTAGTGATGACGTAATCATTGTTAACACCTGTTAAATATAATTAACACCTATCCGTCATTCACATTGTAAATACAGAAATCAACATAATTAACACCAGATTGAACGAGATTAGAGATGAAAATGATGTAAGGCTATGTCTATATAGGGGGGGGGAGCTATACATTTCAGCCTGTTGCGCATGCGACCGTGCGCATATATGAAAATAAAAGTGCTATAAATTTCCCCCCGTTGCGCGTACGATGATCTTGAACATCTGTGAACATCGTTATGAGCCTCGTGATCAACATTCTCATGAGTATTGGAATTAATATGATTGACATCATATATCATACTGATTTATCAGTACTTGTTTCTTATTTGTCCCCATACAGAACTTAAAGGGGCAAACGGGGTATCGTGTGCACGTATGTCCATATACAGGTCTGATTTAGGCTATAGGCTAAATCAGGTATTATCCTTTCGTATATCATTTGTTGTGCGTTAGGGTGTCTGAGAAATAAATAGCCCCACGCCACCCAGAGTCCGCCGGGACGATCCCTGCGCATTAAAGAGTGGAAGCTAGGTAGCGTAAGGTGGCTATCTGGAGAGTTTTGAGACAAGAACGTTTCCGATACAGCAATAATATCGTGATCTTGGGCAATATCAGTTCGAATGTAACGCATCTTATCCTGGGTTAAACTACGAACGTTAATGTGACAAATAGCAGTATCGCGAAGGTTGTTATCAGGTCCGGGATTCAGATGAATATCGCCAGCTAAGAGAATCACGAGTGGAGAAATTATGAGTAAAATAGATATCAAGATCAAAATATTTTCTGTATGAAATTGAGTAATATATGTAAACTACTGGTATTTTTTGGCGGTAGACACCGCACTGGAGGTTAACGAAATAGCCTGCAAGTAGAACATACAAAATGGGAAACAGCATGTACATCTTTAGATGTACGGAAAAATAAAAGTCATTGTGGTCCGGGACAGATGACCATACAGAGAGTAGTTCCCGCACATGTGGCTGTAATCACGGAAAAGACACAAACCTTAATGTAATCACAATAGAAGGAAGAAAGACCGTCGCCCTACGGTCGGTTTAAAACACCTTCTTAAACGGATACTCTTCTTAAAGAGACCGAAATTATTAACATATAGCCCCAATAACGTATATCACACGGAATATCCGAAATACCGCGAGGAAGGTGGACCCAGGACTGTTCCGGCTCATCATCATCATCATCATCATCATCATCATCATCATCATCATCATCATCATCATCATCATCATCATCATCATCATCATCATCATCATCATCATCATCATCAAATATAAGTCAGCTGTACTAAACCGTACTGCAACTAAAATCTAGTAAAAGACAGACAAAGCCTCCTTGCCTTGACAAATCTGACCTCCAGAATCCTTTGGGCAAAAAAGTGGCGGATTTAGTGGAAATTCCCGGGCGGTACCTGGGGCGAGGATTGCTCTCCCCGTCTGCCTTAAACAAAATTTTACATACAGCGCTTGTCTTTTCTCTTGTCCAAATTTCTGGATCCGCCTGTTGCAGGAACGCCACGAGGCACAAGGTTGTGGTTTCATGAATGCTCATTTACTGTAACACAGGTGTATGATGAAATGACCAGGAACATAAGGTGAATAAAAGGGAAGTCACTGCCAGGGCAGTCGGTCACAGCGCATGTGGCATGTCATGCGATGAACGGTTCAGAAATTTCATATATAAGGACTCAACCCAGGCCTATTGTTTTCTTTTTCTTTCTTTCTTTCTTTCTTTCTTTCTTTCTTTCTTTCTTTCTTTCTTTCTTTCTTTCTTTCTTTCTTTCTTTCTTTCTTTCTTTCTGCCTTCCTTCCTTCCTTCCTTTCTTTCTTTCTTTCTTTCTTTCTTTCTTTCTTTCTTTCTTTCTTTCTTTCTTTCTTTCTTTCTTTTTTCCTTTCTTTCTTTCTTTCTTTCTTTCTTTCTTTCTCTCTCTCTCTCTTTCTTTCTTTCTTTCTTTCTTTCTTTCTACCCAAATTTGTCCAAGGGCAATCTGAGAAACTGCTGCACCTGCAATCACCATATTTGGCACATAAATTCATCTACCAGTGACGTTGTGCAACTTGGTAATGAATGGTGATGATGTTCATAATTATGCAAATTAGGGATGATTAAAATTTTAACAGCTTTCTATCTTCCAAACTATCACATATAGAGAAACTATTGTAAGTTTAATTCACATGCTTATGGTGAAGCTCTGTCCATTGAGCTGTGAAGCAAAGTCGTGGGATATTAATTCATGCGAATTACGCACATATGCAAAATTTAAATCATGAATATCTTCAAAACTATTATAGATAGAAATTCCAATCCAACTTCAAATTATGTTGTTGTTGTTGTTTTTTTGTAATCAGACCTATCCATTGAACAGTGAAGTTGCTGGAGTTTGATTTGCACAGACTAGGCACATATGCAAAATTTAAATCATGAAAATTTTTAGGACTATCAAAGATAGAGATGCGAAACTGACTTCAATTTATGGGTAAGTGACATAGCTGCATCCAATGTACTATGGAACAAAATTGCACAATGTTAATTTATGAAAATAAGGTGAATACACAAAACTTAAAACTTGAATAACTTCAAAACTATTATGCATGGGGGTGCCATTCCAACTTCAATTTGTAGGTTTGTGGCATAACTGCAAAATATTAAATCAAATTTTGAAAAAAATTCAAATTTTATATAGTGGTCTCATTCAAACTTCAGTTTATAAGTTTGTGACATGACCACATCCAATGAACCAAAAACCAAAGTTGTAGCATTCTAATTTATGCAAATTATGCTATACTCATAATTTAGATTATGTTGAACAATACCAAAATGGCATTTCAACTGTTCTCATTTTGAAAGCGCCATGACAGACTTGCTGTGAAGCTCATCTTCTTTTCTAGTTCTTTCCTTTTATGGCATGGTGCCGACCCAAACATTTTGTATTTCCTAGCATTCTTTCTTTCTTTCTTTCTTTCTTTCTTTCTTTCTTTCTTTCTTTCTTTCTTTCTTTCTTTCTTTCTTTCTTTCTTTCTTTCTTTCTTTCTTTCTTTCTTTCTCTCTCTCTCTCTCTCTTTCTTTCTTCCTTCCTTCCTTCCTTCCTTCCTTCTTTCTTTCTTTCTTTCTTTCTTTTTTTCTTTCTTTCCTTTTTTTACGAACAAAATTGTTCGGAGGTTTTCTCATGCACTATTAGTCCAAAAATTACCAAATGTGCTATTGTGAATGACCTGCCAGTAAAATTTTGCATGTCGTCTGGAAAAGTCATTATGTGTAAAATTATGCAAATTAGGGGCAATAAAATTTGTTAAAACTCCATTTCTTCAAAAGTATTGCAGATGGACGCAAAAGTTCTATGAGCAAGTAGAGGCTTGTGACACCTGCCAATATTATGGAGAGTAAATGAAAGTTGTAGAGTTTTCAATTATGCTTATTAAGGGCATTTAAAATATAAAACTCTGCACATCTTTTATAGAGATGCCATACTGGTTTTATTCTATCTGATCACTCCGTTAGGTAGGCCTAGTCGGGTCTGTTGTAAGACCAAGCGTTCTAGGTAAATGTGGGGTTTATTACACTTAATGATTTTATGATTCAATTTGGTAGGCCTAATCATGAATGTTAGGTGCACAATCATTCTTTATAAAAGTAGTTTCATTATATTTATGTAATGTGGGTCACATTTTTAAGTAAACCTATTAACAAGGAAGCATCATATTCGCTTCATTCCGTAACACCTCAGCTCGGGATGTTTGTATTGGAAATGCAAACATGGTGCCGCCAGTTAGCAGAATGACTTGTCTGGTGATTAATGGCACCGAAACAAGACTTGCGCTGGTTCCCCACTGATGACCCGATTTTATAAAGACTGGCGGTAATAAAGCCTAAAACTTTCTTGTTAATTTCCAATTTTTATGATTATGATATATTCTTTTCACTAATTAATTTGCTATAATGATTTAGAACTATGCAGTTTTTAGGTGAATGGTACGGAATAGGACTTCGCTCTTAGAATAGACTTGATAGTGCTCAAACGGTACATGGGCTTACAGATTTAGGTTTGATAAGTTTCCTTTGTATTAAATACCAACTTCAACTCCTAGGTTTGTGGCATAACTGCATCCAATGAACCATGAACCAAAATTGTAGGATTTTCATTTATGCAAATCAGGACAACAGGCAAAATTGATATCTTGAATAGCTTCAAAACTGTTATAGATAGAGGTGCCATTCCAACTTCAATTTATGAGTTTGTGACAGAGCCACATCCAATTACCCATGACCCCAAATTGAAAAAAATATGCAAATTGGGTGAATACACAAATTTATTTTTTTAACAACTTTCAAAACTGTTATAGATAAACGTGCCATTCAAACTTCAATCTATAAGTTTGAGCCATATTTGCATCCAATGGACCATAAAACAAAGTTGTGAAATTTTCATTTATGTAAATAAGGTGTATACACAAAAGTTAAATCTTGAAAAACTTCAAAGCTATTATACATGGAGGTGCCATTCCCAGTTGAATTAGCAGGTTTGTGACAGAGCCACGTCCAATGAACTAAAATTGTAAAATGTTAATTTATGCAAATAAGGTGAACACACAAAATTTAAATCTTGAATTACTTCAAAATATTATACATAGAGGTGCCGTGTCAACGTCAATTCGTAGGTTTGTTACATAGCTGTATCTAATGAGACATGAACCAAAGTTGTTGGATTTTAGTTAATGCAAATTTGGCATATACACAAAATTAAGATCTTGAATAGATTCAAAACTATTACAGATAGTGGCTTCATTCAAACAACAGTTTATAAGTTTATGACATGGCCTCATCAAATGAACCAAGAACCAAAGTTGTAGCATTTTCATTTATGCACATTAGGCTAATACACAAAAATTAGATCATGTTCAACAGTGGCAAAGTGTAGCATTTGAGATTGTCATTTTAAAGTCACCGACAGATTTGCTGTGAAGCAAATCTTTTCTAGTACTCATTGTTCGGTTTATTATGGTTCCATATATGGAGTCTTGCCTTTTTATTAAGAGAAGTTAACATTCTGAAAACGATGCAAGTTAGGACCATTTGAAAATTTGAATCTTCAGAAGTATTAGCAGATGTGCCGTGTCAATTTTAATTTATAGTTTTGCGTTGTGGGTGCATTGAATGAAAGACAAACAAACGTTGTAATATTGTAATTTATGCTAATTAGGAGCACTTGAAAAGTGTAAAATGTTGATATATCTTCAAAACTTTGACAGGTAGAGGTTCCGTTCCGATTTAAGTTTACAGGTTTGTGTTGTAAACACACCCAAAGAACAACAAACAAAAGTTGTAGAGTTTGACCCTATCAAAATTAGAACAGTTGAAAACTTTAAGAGTTGAATACCTTCGAAACTTTTTATAGGCAAACGTAACCTTTTAATATCAAGTTATAGGTTCGTGCTGAGGACACATCTAACAAACCACAAACAAAAGGTGTAGCATTTTAATTTGTGCACGTTTTGGGGGGCACACTGACATATTTGATTTGAAGGAAATCTCTTTGTCCAGTTGCTAATTGCTACACAAAGCGGTAATATGCATAAAACTATAATACAAAGTCAGACTTTTGGCACTTTTTGAAAGTGAAATTGACAAAATGTGGTTTGTTCAATACCGTCAAGGAAAACATGCGATTCTCGGGAGAAGTAGCTTTCAGCGTCACTCTCCTACCGCGGAATGTTTTGAAACCGAGGCCAAAACATGGATTAACAAGTTCCTTTTTCTAAAAACACAGTTGTGCATTGTGGCATAAATGTATGTAAGAAATATGGCCAAATATGATAAACTAGAAGGATTTATTTTATTCGCCAGCTGAAACACAATGGCCACAAAAGGAACAATGTGTTCTGTTCCTAACGTCAAAAAAAAAAACAAAAAAAACAACAAAACAAAACAAAACAAAACAAAACAAAACAAAACAAAACAAAACCAACATGACTTATCATGCAGCAATTAGCCGGACAACGTGTTAGCAGTTCAGGACATCCTATTTTTATTAAGAGAATATAACAAAGAATCAATCCAAGTATATCTGAGCAAAACTATAGCGATTTAAAATATGATAAATGATATGCATGAAGGTATTTTCAAAATATTTCTGACCAAATCACAAAACAAAACGTTTTCCCGTCATCAGCTGAATACCCCTGCCAAAGGAAAAATTAACAAACAAAACAGAGGTAAACTGGAAAACATTTCCTTCAAAGCAAATCTGTCCGTGAGCCTACAAAGGAAAGTTGTTGCCTTGTACATCAAATTAAAATTAGAGAACTACATGAAAAAAACATGAAATTTGAAAAATGAAGCAAAATAAGGCTCTTGACATGAAAAAATTGTAAAAATAAAATGCCAGAAAGAAAGAAAGAAAAATAGAATTCTGGGTAAAACAGAATGTCAAGTGTCAACAAACAAACAAGATTTGGTCGTGTAATGAGATATGGTAGCTAATTCTAGTACTTTACACTTTTTATTGTAGCTTTGATTCATTGACAGATCAATGTTGACACTACAGCATGGACTGATGACAAAATGGTATCCATATGGTAGCATAAAAGTGTTAAATGTGACGCGAGTGTAAACAACAAATTCTTGTGATATACATATACAAGTGACTGACTGCAGATGACAGATCATGGCATGTTGCATGTCTGGTCTATCAAAAATATGTACAAGTCTGCTGTTGTTGCTGCTAATTTGCATTATTTCAACGTCACTGATAAGGCCAAATACTGTTCAGACTGTTTAAGAGATTCTAGCTTTGGTGGTGTGTGAGTGTTTAGCTCTCGACAAAATTAATGATGGACAAGCCTAGGATGTAAAGTCAGAATGTCACATCTAAGCATAATCGATTGGAAGATAGATGTTCAACATTTAAATTTCTCAAGTGCCCCTAATAGATATAAATCTGATTTCTACAACATTTGGACTAAATCAGTCTTTGGTAACTGGCATTTTTCCTGATAAATTAAAAATTGCGAAAGTAGTACCTTTATTTAAAAAAGACGATGAGACCATTATTGAAAACTATCGCCCAATCTCACTAATGCCTGCAATATCCAAAATTTTTGAAAATGTGGTATACAATCAACTAAATGAATATTTTGTGTCAAAAATGTTATTTTACAAAAGTCAACATGGATTTAAAAGGTTGCACTCCACTGAAAGCGCTGCCTTAGAGTTCACAGATCAAATTATGAAAATTCTTGATCATGAAAAGTTACCCATAACCACTTATATAGACCTAAGCAAAGCTTTTGATACCTTGGGCCATAAAATTCTTCTATATAAACTTCAGTATTATGGCATAACAGGTGTGGCATTGGAATGGTTTAAAGACTACCTATCTGGTAGGAAACAGTATTTTTATTTTGATGGTTTATGTTCAGATACTTTACCTGTAACCACAGGGGTACCCCAAGGGTCCATTCATGGCCCGCTCCTGTTTATCATTTATACAAATTTTGACATGTACTTAGCTTCAACTCAGTTTGATTTCATCTTATATGCAGATGACACAACTTTGATAAATTCTTTGTGTTTTTCTAATGTTACGTCTGACACTCAAGGAATTGTGTCAAGTTCCATTTTTGTGGAATTAAGAAATGTTCATAACTGGCTAGTTGCTAACAAATTATCATTGAATATTTGCAAAAACAAAGTACATGTTATTTCATTTCCCACAGAAAAAGATAAATTTTGTGCTAGACTTAAAAATTGATGATGTTGCGATTTCCAGGGTTGAGGATTTTGATTTCCTTGGTTCATGTATTCATGAAAATTTGAATTGGAATTCCCATTTATCCAAAATTGGAAACAAACTTTCTAAAGTGGTTGGAATTTTCAAAAAACTTGGAAAGTATCTTCCCACAAGAACTTTACTTTTAATATACAATTCCCTATTCTTATCACATCTAGATTATTGTATTCTTGTATGGGGTTATTCTTTTGATCGAATTTTCATGTTGCAAAAGAAAGTGATACGTCTCATATGTAATGCTGGGTATAATGCCCATACAGATCCCTTATTTAAGCAGCTGAATGTCTTAAAAGTACATGATATTCTGCAGTTAAAGGCACTCAAGTTTTATTACCGTTACACTAAATGTGAAGTTCCAAGTTATTTTGAAAATATGTTTGAATTTACTCTTGTATCACACCCTCATTTTACACGTTCTAGAGGAAGACCTATTATCCCTGCCCCTAAAAAAGCAACCTTGAAAAATTGTATTCGCTACTACATTCCTCATTTACACCAAAATATCCCTCCCTGCATTAAAGACAAAATTCTAACACATTCATACCTTAGCTTTTCAAAATACAGTAAGTCATATTTTGTGAGTAAATATCAATGTGAGTGTACCATACCTAACTGTTATGTCTGCAACAATCATGAAGCTATTGTTCCACTGGAAATAAGTTAAAATCTCATTACTGTATTTTCTTTTCTCAGCATTAGAGTTTTGGATCTGCAATGTGAATGCTGTAAAAAAAGTCATCTCTTCTTTGTAGGTGGCCTCAGCGAGAGCGGATAGCACATCCTTAGCTGAGGTCTCCTGACATATTTTGTTCTGCTTAGATTGTTTCAAAACAATGTGATCTTATCTATTTTGTTGCATATATTCTTGTATAATTTGTTATCTATATGTCAAATAAAATGATTCTGATTCTGATTCTGTTGGCCCTTAACTGGATGGAACTACAGCACAAACCTATGATTAAAGTTTGAATGACACATTTAACCTTTTCAAGTGCCCCGAATTAGCATGAATTAAAATTGTACAACTTTTGTTTAAAGTTCCTTGGGTACGCTTACAACTTCAAAACGAATTCGAATGGCACCTGTACCTATAGTACTTTGGAAAATATTTAGTGTTCAAATTTTCAAAGTGTCCAAATTGCATAATTTCAAAGCTGTCACCCCTCTTCTTTAAAGAGCGAAACTTTATGTATGGAAGTATACACATGCTAAGTTTGGAGTCTCTACTTAAAACAGTCTTCAAATAAAATATCGCACAAATCTGCTGGTAAAGAAAGAAAGAAAGTAAGAAAGAAACAATTGACAGGAAAAAAGAATGTCTATGTTGGAACACAGACAGAAAAACCACTATTGGGATCAGAAAAAAATGTGGAAACATGTGTAAGTAACATTGCGGTATAAGCTTCTGGAAAAGTAAGACTAGCACCACCCTAAATATTTTAATTGTATTTAGCAATTAATTTTTTGTTTTTTACATTTTAAGTAAAATTATAGAGTCACTGCTTTAGCGCGGTGTCCGACCTTAAACTCAGGGATCTGAGTCTTGACCAAAGTTCGTAAAAAGTGTACTTGTTATGCATATTTTGGCCTCAAATTTGGCATACAGGTAGCTTTTTTTTCCTGCCGCATAGGTTGAATTATTTCAAAATATTTCAGTGGTTTCGGTTTTGGTGTTTCGTGAGAATGGTAATGTTAAGAGATAGACCAGGTTCGAAACGCCTGCATTTATAGGAGGGTAGGTGTGCAGTAGGAGGAACATCAAAACATTGATGTCACAGGTATTGTGTCCACCCATGTAAGCCATAGCATAATTGACAGGTGGAATTAATACAGTGCAGGAAATAGGTCAAAGTCCTGGAAGCTGCACATATACGTGAGGTGAAAACTGGTCAGGTGAATTGGCAGCAGTGGGAAAGGAACCCCTTGGAAAAAAATGACCATACCAAATGAGAGGACATTTTTCTAGTTCATCAGTATCTGGGTTGCTCCAAAAAGAAGGAAAGAAAAAATGTGACTTGTCAGGTTCACTTGTACAAGGAGACTGCAGAAGCCTTGTTCAGTGAGGACATTGAGACGGGTTATACTAGAGCAGAAGGGGTAACCACTCATTGCATGTGAAGAAGTCCCACTGCAAGCTGGACAATTATGACAAAGAACTTATACGTGGAACTGTGAGTGAGTTCTATAGAAACAGAGGTCTGCCCACTGTCCAAACAATTCTGACCAGAATAAGAGACACCCTGGACATATCTTCATTTTTATTGTGAAGTGTTCTGAAAGAGCTTGGATTTAAATGGACAAAGATAACAGAAGACAATATATATATATATATATATATATATATATATATATATATATATATATATATTGTGCAGGAACCAGATATTGTAGCTGCCAGAACAAACTTCTTGAGGAGTATCAAACAATATCGCCATGATGGACAACATATTTTGTAAATTTATGAAACATAGGGCCACAAAAATTACTGTCGATCACATAGTTGGTATCCTGTTTTTTTTTTTTTTGCTGAGGTAGGATTTTCACAGCTTCGGAAACACACAGGCACTGAACTGCCTAACATTCCATGTGGAAAAGGTGGTCGCTTAATAGTTCTCCATGCTGGAAATGTTGGGACTGGAGTCATCCCAGGATGTGACTTGGTCATTGTCGGCAAAGAAAACCTGAAAAATCCAGACTACCATTGAGAAATGAAGGCCGAAGTTTTCTTGGAGTGGGGATGGAAGATAAGTTAATGCCTAGCTTGAACAAACCTAGTTTAATAGTTATTGATAATGCTAGCTACCACAACACCAAAACTAAGCAGTCAAAGAGTGCAACAATGAGCTAAGAAAAAGCTGAGATGCAGGAGTGGCTGAATGAGAAAAAAGTTCCTTCAATGAAACAATGACAAAAAAAATCTATACCTACTAATAAAGATAAATGAGCCTACAACTATTTATAAAACAGATTTTATTGCATGGGAGTATAGCCACCAAGTTTTACGTACACCAGTGAGACATTGTGAGCTCAATGCTTTAGAGCTCATCTGGCCATCTGTAAAACACTACATACTGGACAAAAATGTAAATTTCAAGTTGCATTATGCTAAGACCCTGGTCCATGATGCTTTCTCCCAAATAACAAGGGAGGTAGGGCAAAAAGCTGTGTCACACACTGTTAAAGTAGAAGATCGTTTCATGGAAGCTGACGGTATCATAAAAACATCTATCCACCCCATCATAATCAATCTTGGAGAAAGTGATAGTGCATCTGATTACTCGGGCCTGGATGAAGATTCCACTGACTAGCCTTCCAGGTGAAACATAGCAGAGCCAAGGTACTGGAAGTTAATCAATATTTGTTGTACTAACACATATACTAGTAATATTAGTATAGATATAAAATCAAATGGTGAAGAATGGGGTTCAAAAGAAAAATTAAGTGCCAGCACAGCAGTGGTCTACACCTGCTATATAAAACCCCTTCTCCTTGTAGATTAAGGTGGTCACATGTGGCAGTTACTCTTCAATTGCGAAGGCACTGAACTGCCTAACAATCATCCTGTGCAAAAAAAGTGTTTATTACCATATGAGTCATGTACATGCTGAAGTAATTTTCTTGCAAGGGTTCATAGTACTGGCAGTTATTATAGTTAGCCTGCTTACATGTTCTGTGACAATGCCAGTGTCCCCCTTCCATGTGGTCAATACCCAGGTACATGTTGGCAACAACAATCTTGTCAGGCTGTTCCGTTCAGAAGTCAGTTCATCATGTATATCCAGGGTGTCAACTTCTTCCATTATTATCCAAAGTTGCATAAATATGCAGCTTTTCATAGAATATATAAAGTTATAAGATTTAGTACAATAGATGCAGCAAACCAACAGCTACATGTGTACCAAACTTGAGGCCAAAATATGCACCACAAGTGCACTTTTACGAACTTTTGTCAGGGCTCAAATCATATCCCTCACTTAAGAATGAAGATTGTCACACAGCAGCCCCATTTATACCACTTTACCATTTATCACACAAGAGGTCACAAGATAATACACTTACTGTCCATCTTGCCTAATGCTCCAGGAAAGAATGATTGCTGCTTTTCTCACGGAGTGCATGAATATTTTATTATTGTTTGCGTCTCGTAACATGGTGCAATGTGTCAACCACAAATGGTAGCTGGCAAAGCAACCTTCGCCCTCCCCCTGCCCCCTCCCCCAACAAGGACATTAACCCTAAACAGTGGTGCAGCCTCTCCAAGTCCGTGTTGGGCTGAAAAATCCACCTAGACGTGCCCCCACAATTGATGATGATAAGATCATTTCCGGTGACTCTAAAAATGTAATTTATTCAATGCATAACCAACCCGATGTAGATGCTTCAACGCTGCCTTATTTTGCTTGTCGCACTGATGCCCGATTACAAGAGGTTGCCTTTGATGAAAACAGCCTACAAGGTCCTTTCCTCCCTAATGCTTACCTCTGCCTCTGGCGCAGACATCAAAGGAAGCACATTACTTAAGCACACTGTGTCTTCTATCTGCAGGCCACTTACCAAAATCTTTAGATTTTTACTCCCTCTTTCTGAATTACCGGATTCGTGGAAGAAATCGAACACATGTTCTGTATTCAGAAAGTCCAACAGACAGTTAAAGGGTAATTATCGCCTCATCTTCTTATTGTGCAATGCCACTGGTTTTGTTTCATGTTAGTGACCTTGTAGATGACATTAGTTACGATAGCAGACTTTTTGCCGATGACACCTGTCTGTTAAAAATTAGTAAAATCCCATGGAATCTACTGATCATTTAAATATTAATCTTTCTGCCAATCATAACTGGAATAGAACTTGGCGAGTCATGTTCATGCCACCAAATCTCTATCTGCAGTTGTTCAGCCAAAGTTGCCAAACGTTACCATCCACCAGTCATTCTCGGCCAACCAGCTATTCCTAAAGCCAACGTACATACCCATCGTGGCATTACTCGCAGCAGTTAGTTATCTCCACATGCTCACATCATCCGTATCACCAACAAAGCTAGTCAGTGCATACTGCTCCTCCCCAGGTTCAAATACAAACTCCCCCGTAAAGCTTTGACCAGACTAATTTTTTCTATGATTCGACCCATTCTTGAATACGGTTGTGTTTTCTTTGACAAGTGTGGTGAAAGCCTTTGTGATCTCCTGGAATCTATTCAGTTCCAGGCTGGCTAAAATATGTACAGGTACCTTACGACACACTTCTCATGATAAAATACTCCAGTATCTAGGATGGCAAACCCTCTCAAACAGACGCAAATATTTCAAGTTGATTCTCTTCTATAAAATGCATAATCAGCTTACTCCCACTTACCTTTCAAGCTTATTACCTCCTTCCTTAACTGATTGTTCTTTACATCGTTCTACCTCCAGACACCCTCTCAAATTCAGAACCCAGCACTTTAGCAACTCGTTTCTCCATGATACCATCTGGTATGGAACAATCTGCCCTCCGATATCAGAAACTCTCTTTCCCTTAAAATGTTCAAGTCTAAGCTGAAGGCCACCTTACTTGCTGCTGACGATGTCCCACAGTTTTACTCCTCTGGTGACTGCTCCCCGAATATATGCCTCATTCAGTTGCGACTGGGGTTCTCTAGACTTCTCTATGACTTTCATAATGTAAATATGCTTCATAGTCCTTCATGTACATGCTTCATACACCTTCCTGTCCAAGTGAAGACCCCAAACACTTCCTCTTCTATTGCCCGAAATTCTGACGTGAACCACGCCCAGATAACTAGACAAATGGAAAGTCCTCAAATAATACAACTTGTTCTTTCCCTGGAGTCAACCAGCGTGAATACGCATGGGGTTTGGCTATAGGATTGAAGACTGCCATTAGTGATCCAATTATGGGGGTACTTGTTTATTTTCCGGGGGTCCGGACACACTCCTTCACATAACGTCATACACCTCTCAATGCGAACAACCTTTAAACGTGTCTTTATTCGATGCTTGTGTATATTTTGAACAATTCATCTCTTTATTGGACAACTTATATTTTAGATCTTCAATTTTTATGTAACAACCCTGTGACATTGCTTCATGTCTTACACATTTAAACTTGTTTTGATAATTTTATAATTAAGCAATCATGTGACTGATCGTTTGATCGCTTTCTGTATGTGCTACTACGATATATGGTATTACGTTGATGTATCTTGACCTTCATGTTGTGAATGCGAGGACTTAGCACGTGCTGCATACCTGACTTTTCATCATGTCTGGTATTCACAATGCGACGACCTCCACAGTTGACTGCATGACCCGTATGATTACCTGGTATCCAGTCGAAATTGCTACCTGGTCAACTCTTTTGCCGAGACATCCAAACGTTTCTCCTGTTACAATTAATCAATCGTGTCTCGTCACGCGATCGCCCATGTACTGCTTTTAGTTTTTGTCTTTGTATATTCAACATGCGGTGTTTACTGGGAGGACTTGCCACGTATACTGAATGCATGGTGCTTTTTAAAGTTAACTTGCATACATGTTGAAACCCCTTCTGGACATGGCTCGGTATCATATTATATTTCACTTGGTATCCAAATCTCTACTATTGACTTATCGACTCACATGCCGAGTCATATAATTTCTTTTCATCCATTTTCATAGAAAGATTTACCATCATGTCATTGATCACATGTTAACAAGTTTGAACTTTGTATGTGAATATTCACTCAAACTTGAAATCAACATGTCACACTGTTAAAGACAACTCCGCATGAGCAGTACACCTAATTGGTATCCCAGTCTAGATTTACTGACTGCGACTTATGTGCTCGTATGCTGAGACACATTGGCTCATCTGTTTTTGTTTTCTAACCAGTCATGTGACTACTCATGCGATCGCCTATGTTGTACATTGACATAAGTTTTCTGCATCAGTACTGTGACACGTTGGTGGTTACTGCGAGGTCTTCGAACACTACACATATGATTGTGTCATTTTCATTCCGTCTCGTATTCACTCTGTGAATTTAGACGAATCGGTATGAGTAGTTTTTTTTTGACCAAGCAACCAATCAAATTCAAATTTACTGGCTTTCCAACATTGATGCCGAGATTATTTACATAAATGATTAAGACTAAGGTAAGTCCAATACATGTTTGTATATAGCCCTGTCACTATCCTCAATCAAATAAGTGTTTTTGTCACATTACAGGATACGGACATATTGATATCTTGTCTTATTATGTAATTATAGTTGTATGTCATACTTTTCTGGTATTGTTACAAAGTTCTCTCATTTTGATTTACGTCAAGATCAAGCTTGCATTCGCTCATCAACATTCCACAAATCCTATTTACAGTTATTTTTGCACCTTTGCCTTTTCCGTGTGTCTGTGCTCTTTTTGTAACATGTAATGTTACCATGTTACTCTCAACGATATTCATAAAACCGCTGACTTTTGTCAATCCATCTAAATGACACATTGGAAAGGATTCTATGGTGTTGTGTGCTTCTTTACACTATACGTTGACTCTGCTGGTATGCATGTGCAAACTATTACATCTCTGACAAGTACTTCTACTTTGGCCGGTTTTTACTTTTCCTCTGTTTATTACCAATGAGCATGAGCATTGAACAATACTGAAAGACCATTGGTCTCTTCTGAAACAAATATACCCCTTTCATGGTAAACTTCCATCCAGGTCTACCTGTCGAAAAAAAAAAAAAAAAAATATGCTCCTTCTCCTCACTGGCTTTCCTAGCTTTCCAACGCATAAACACGGTTCTCGGTTTTTTTTCCTGTCCAAAACACATTATATTGTTCCTCTACATGTTCTTTCTGTCGTCAATTGACGTTCACGCAAACCCTGGCCCCACTCTCAACCCAAACAGCCACCTGAAGTACTTTCATTTAAACGTTCGCAGCATACTAATTACCGGTAAACGTGATGACTTTCATCTCTTGGCCCTATCAGGTAACTTTAACATTATTGCTTTCTCTGAAACCGGGTAGCTGAACATTACCCCGATCACTCTTTCTGATTTATGACTTCCAGACCACACAACGGGAAGAGGCATCAGGGTTACAAGATTAATTCACTCTTCTCTACCATAAATAAGAGGCCTGGATCTTGAAAGCCTAGATTGCCAATGCAGCTGGGTTAAAATTTCGACCCAGTGCAGGAAAGAATTATTTGGTAGCTACTACTGTCTACCTGGCCAGTCTGCAGAAATCCATTATGCATTTCTGAGGTCATTGGCCACTTCCATTTCCTCAGCCATTGAATGCAACCCTTCCACTGGTAATTTCAGAGACAGGTGCTCTGATTGGATTCCCCAAGATGAGGACAGCGATCCAGGTTTATCTCTGGTCAACTTTGTGAATCAGTACAATATCTTCCAACTTATAGATGAACCCACTAGAACAAGTGAATACTCAAATAATTTATTAGACCTAATAATTACTGATTCTTCAGGTCTTGTTCTAGACTCTGGAAACCTTGGACCAATCTCAGATTCTTACCACTGTAATCTTTTAATTTTTCTCTCTTTCCCTTCATAAGGGCACACCTTTTAGAAAGATCAGTATGGGACTTCAATAAAGCCAAATTTTGTTACCACAATGCTGCCCTTTCACCAGCCCATTGGAACACTGCTCATGATATCTTCGATTCTATTGATGATGCCGTGTCATACTGGTCAAATATCTTTCTATCTACTGCAAAGGACTTTTTCCCTTTAAGGAAGTTACCATTCGCCCTAAGCCCAAACCTTGGATAACTGGAGACATTAAGAAACACATTCGAAGTCGTAATCGTGGATGAACATGCTTTTAATTAAAACCTCTATGTTAAGATTGGCAACATCTAAGAAATCAGCCCGGTTTACAGCTGAGATACATAATGAGGAGGGAAATGGAGGGGTGGCCCACCTGACTTTTTACCAGTGGTTGTGCACATGTAAATAAAGCTCCTTGGATTTCACTTGTTACTATTCCTTCCAGTTAAAGACAACATATTAATCAAAGCCACCCTACATTTTCTACCAAGCCCCTACCCTATGGTTCCACTTTCACCAACATGCCTGGTCTGTTGCTGGGCAACTGGCCTTGCCCCAATCTGAGATGAGGAATTCCTAGTCTCAGACCCAATTCAGATCCAATGCATGTATACATACACCAAAAAACTCAATTTACTTCGTTTCACTTCATTTAACCAGAGAAATCAGCTACACAGCCTAATTAGCTTAAATAAAAATTGTGCAATTTTGGATCATCAGATGCGGGCCTGTCACAAACCCATAAATTGAAGTTGGGATTGCACTTCTATCTATACTACTTTGGAAGCTATTCAAGATTAAAAGTGTACATATTCATCTTATTTGCATGAATTAAAATCCAAAAATTTTCTTTCTTGCTTCATTAGATGCAGCTTTGTCGCCAACCTATGAATTGAAGATGCAGTGGCATCTCTATGTATACGTTTTGGAGATATTCAACTTTTAAATTTGTCATTGCCCCTAAGTAGCATAATTTGAAATTGTACAACTTTCATATACTGTCCAATATATTGACAAGTGTCACAAACCTACGTATGCACCTTGAAATTCTGTGTATAACTGCAATACTTTTGCAGATATGGAGCTTTCAAAATTTTTATTGGCCCTTAAAATGACTATTCCCAATGAGATGCACAATTTCACTGGTCACTTGTTAGTAGTTTTCTAGATAATAGTGTTTGAGGAAAACTCCTGGTGGTAAAGAAGAAATAAAGAAGATAGGGAAGAAAAAAGAATTTTTGGAAAAACAAAATGTCTGGGTTGGCATCCAGACATAATTACTGAGATAAACAATTCCAGTGTTTACTTATATAATGAATCGCCTTTACAGTGAGCACCTTTGGGGCCAAAAAAGGGCCCACTCCTGAGAGGGTTTGTAATTCTGGGCAGTAAGGATGACTATATGTACATGTACATGTACATTATTCAATCATGCACATGTACATGCACAGTGTATACATATTATAATTTAAGGGTATGTGTATACAGGCAATACAAAACTGTCTTAAGTTTGTTCCTTTATCAAATAAACAAATTTCAAGAGGTGCTGTCAAGAAACTACATGTACATGTACCTGTGACCTGAGACAAGCACTATACTGTCTCAGTATTCCTTGCCTTGGCTATGACAAACAGGCTTCATAATAAAAACCAGCTTCATCTCACTGGTAACAAGAAAACAAAGACATGAAAGTGTCCACTGAGATGACACAAATCCACACACTGTTTCAAAATTCGCAAATTTGTGGAACAGTGATTGAGGACTGGAAGACCATACTAGCCAACTCAGCACTGTATGTAGTCTATTTTATTTTATTTCCTTTTTGGAGGGTACCCTCAAGCTTATTTTGCCAAGAAGTCCAGTGCCTGTGCTTCGTTGGGACTGATAAGCCCAGCAGAGTCATAGCTTCAGGCAAAAACAGACCAGCTAGGAGACCAGTCTCAGTTACGGTGCACTGACAGCTCTGTCCAGCAATAGTAGGGACAATAGCCTACCGATACATACAGAAGCATGGAGCAGATCTGTTCTTGCATGAACAGGCAGAGATTCTCTGCATTTTATTGGGAACCTCATTACAAAGTTGTTGGGAGTCCCCCACCCCCTCCTATTTGCTACAAGACCCAAACCTCCCAAACCATAGACCTAGCATGAATGGCTAGAAGGCTGCCCATGAGACAGGTTCAAGCTAATTTATTATGAATGCAAAATGGTTATCTGGCACCATGGAGGTCCATGCAACTTGTAACAAGCAGTAGAAGCCCTGGGTGTGTATTGTTGAGAAATTCAGTGAATTTAGCATACATTATGATACTCCAGCTTTTGTTTGTGTGCTATTGGATTTGCCAGATGTCTCAAACCTACATCTGTAAGTTAAAACTCTGTGTCTATCTATAATATTTTTGAAGATGCAGAGCTTTTAAAACTTTAATTGCCCTAATTTGCATGATTTTAAACATCATAACTATTCAAAACGACACGTATAATTTCACTGGTAGTTACCATGGCAAGTTTGGTGGTTTTTGGGATTAAAAGTGTCTGAGAAAAACTGCGGATAAGTCTGGTCGCTAAGAAAGAAAGAAAGAAAGAAAGATAGATAGATAGATAGATAGATAGATAGATAGATAGATAGATAGAGAGAGAGAAAGAATGAATGAAAGAAAGAAACAAATTCTTGGAAACACAACATGTCTGGGTTTGCACCCAGACATAATAATAAGCCAGCACCGGCACCCAGCTAGATCGGGATATATGCATTTTTCCAATATAAAAGAAAGGGTAACCACCATGGAACTCTGGCTTCCCTGAACTGATATGCCCATGCCGCAGACGGGAGGTCGCGGCCCAGGCAGCCGCCGAGATACTCGGGGGATGACTGGTCCGCCGACCCGACCCCCTGCGCGCCACGGACACCAGCCAGGGACATAATTTTATAGAACACATATAGTTTTATAATAATTTGGTAAGAAAAAGGCCAGGTGACGGAGAGAGCTGTGTAATTTCACAATTACCCGATACAAACGTGTCACGCGAATCTCTGTACATAGGTGAAAATGCATTGCCATTTCTAAAACGACTTTAAAGTAGCGCATTGACTTGTATTGATTTTGACTACCCGGGTATCCAACTGTCGAGTAATTTATTACCCCGGTACCCGCGACGAGTACCCGAATCATAACAGCAAGCAATCCAACCAACATAAATGCACAGGGATACGCGCAATCATTAGCCAGTCAACTAACCCTAATAAAAGATCGTCTCCAAATATACACTTTATTGGACAGCGGCTAATTTGAGCTGGGAAAATTGACATTCATTTGACATAAACTTCATTGCACAACGGGTTTCTGAGCTGGAAGTATTATTTGAGACTTGTCAGTTGTTTACTTGATGCGTCCTTTTCGCTATTATATGTATATAAATTTATTTGTTATTCTGTTTTTTCCTGCGGTTGAAATGTTGGAATATTAGCCACCAGCGTCCCTTGCGAGAGACTTTTCTCATACGCTGGTAACACCCTTAAAAGGTGTAAAAAGAGTCGCCAGACAATGCAAAATCACCCCCTAAAAAGCCTTGCTTGACAGAGGCGGATTACAGAGACCCATCCTCTGTTACGAACATCCTGTTTGTTCCGACAGTTGTTGCTTATAACAACACACAAAATACATCACATCAAAATTCCATAAAGTATCGGAAATACACTCGCATAATACTCGGTCTTCATTCAACAATTCATTATATGTACAACCCTCCCGACTTAATATTGCCAAGGGCAGGATGACCCAGAGAGGCCCAGTCGCACGGAATTCCCTCCCCCTGGATATAAGGAATGCCCCTTCACTTTCATGTTTTAAGGCTTAGCTGGCTCCGGTCGTCAGATTATAGCCTGCTGCGACAATAATTTTGTGTTAGGGGGGTGGGGTCTGATGGCCGGAGCTTGTCCTCCAGTTTATCGTGCCATAGCCCTACATTAATATGTAAAGCCCCCCCCCCCCCCTCACTGAATATTCCATTTGCTTTTACTCTACCTAAGTTATGTCTATAAGACTATGTTGTCTATGTTGATATATGTTTTAGATTGTGATATTCTTTCATTATTATGTCTGTATGCCAACGCAGACATACTGTTTTCTAGGAATTCTGTATTATGTCTGTGTGCCAACACAGACATATTGCTTTTCTAGGAATTCTTTCTTTCTTTCTTTCTTTCTTTCTTTCTTTCTTTCTTTCTTTCTTTCTTTACAGGCAAATTTTTCCGACATTTCATTTGAAAAGTATAACATGTAGAAACTCCAAACTTGGCACAATTCTACTTCTGTAGATGAAGTCTGGCCTTTTTTATAATGAGAGGTCATGCTTTTCAGGATTATGCAAATGAGGGCTAATTAAAGTTTTAAATCTTCGATATCTTATATACTATGGTAGATGTGGTTCCGAATGTATAGGAGTTTGATCATAGCAAGGTAAAGGTCATGTCAAGATCAAAGGTCATGTCAAGGTCAAAGGTCAATTTTAGGCCAAAATGTCATTTTTGAGGTCAAGGTTCACTTCAGGTAGAGGTAATCTCAAGGTCAGAAGTCATCTCAAGGTCAAAGGCCACTTTCGATAGTGGCTTTCTTCTAGCCATTACTCGGTCAATTTTTATCCAATTTTGATTATGTTGGGCTCAAATTGTAGCTATTGTAACACTACATATTTTTTTTATCGCACATGTGACCTCTAAAGTTCAAAAGTCAAGGTCATTTGGACCTTTGAAAGTTTCATCCATCCATAACTCGGCCAATTTCCATCCAATTCTATCATGTTAGACTCAAATTATTGTAGGTATCGCAACGCTGCACATTTTTATAAGAACATGTAACCTCAAAAGGGGAAAGGTCAAGGTCATTTGGCCCTTTGAAAGTTTCGTTTTGCCATAACAATTTTCATCCGGTTTGATTCATGCTTAAATTGCGGATATTGTAACAGAGTGCAATTTACATGTGACCTGTAAAGTTTAAAGGTCAAGGTCATTTGGACGTTGAAATTTGCATCCAGCTATAAGCTTAATGGAATGTGAAGTACCAAAGGATAAAAGTTGTAGCATTTAATATTTACAACTTTTGAAGGCACACAGACAGATTTGCTTTGTAGCAAATCTTCTTTTCTACTTTCTTTCTTTCGTTCTTTCTTTCTTTCTTTCTTTCTTTCTTTCTTCTTTCTTTACAGGCAAATTTGTCCGACATTTCATTTGAAAAGTATAACACGTAAAAACCCCAAACTTGGCACATTATACTTCTAAAGATAAAGTCTGGCCTTTTTATAATGAGAGGTCATGATTTTGAAAATTATGCAAGTGACGCCTAATTAAAGTTTTAAATCTTCAATATCTCATATACTGTACAAGATGTGGTTCCAAGTATAAAGGAGTTCGATCATAGCAAGGTAAAGGTCATCTAAAATGTCAAGGTCATGTCAAGGTCAAAGATCGATTTTAACCCAGAATGTCATTTTTGAGGTCAAGGTTCACTTCAGGCAGAGGTCACTCAAGGTCAAAGGTCATTTCAAGGTCAAAGGCCACTTTCGGTGTTGCCTTTCTTCTAGCCTTAACTTGGTCAATTATTATCCAATTTTGGCTATGTTGGGCTCAAACTGTAGCTAATATAACACTGCACATTTTTGAAACTTACATGTGACCCCTAAAGGTCAAAGGTTAAGGTCATTTGGACCTTTGAAAGTTTCGTCCAGTCATAACTTGGCCAATTTCCATCCAATTCTAATCATGTTGGACTCAAATTATTGTAGGTAATGCAACACTGTACATTTTTATAAGAACATGTCACCTCAAAAGGGCAAAGGTCAAGGTCATTTGGCCCTTTGAAAGTTTCATCTTGTCATAACTTGGTCTTTTTTCATCTAATTTGGTTAATATTGCGCTTAAATCGTGGGTATTGTAACACCGCGCACATTACATGTGACTTGTAAAGGTGAAAGGTCAAGGTCATTTAGACTTCGAAATTTGCATCCAGCCATATGCTAAATGTGATGTGATGTGCCAAAGGATAAAAGTTGCAGCATTTAATATTAACAACTTTTGAAGGCACGCAGACGGATTTGCTTTGAAGCAAATCTTCTTTTCTAGTATTATACATTGTATTCAGTTAACCTATATTTTCAATGTATAGAGAGTTATATTTTATAACTGTGATCGCTTCATCATCATATGCATCCATCTTATCATCCAGGGCCTGGCGGAAGATCAGAGCTTTTTTGCACTGAGCCAGGTACCCTGGTTAAAGAATTAAGTCTATCTATCTATATTTTTATGGAAACCCGACAATACTACCCGCGTACCCGACTTTTTCGTGCTACCCGTGTACCCGCCGGGTACCCGGATGCCCGATCAATGCCCTAATTTAAATGCTACCAAGCCTCCTCTGTACTACAGGTCCAAGCAGCATGCTTTATAACACTATATTGTTTTTACTTGATGAAACATTCATGAGTATTATTGTACTTTATGTGCATATATTGCATGCACATATCAGCTGCACGTATGACTGTTAATATGGTCTCATTCATCATCATCATCATCAAATCAAGTTAGACGATAAGTTGTTTGCATGCTACCTCAAATTTCTTATGCTGAGAGGATTCAACTCCTGGCAGACCTCATGTTTCTACAAATGTACGCAACACATAATGTTATATTTGTTGGTGCTCCTTACATCATGCATTGAAGCTTCTATTGCTATTTGGTCATTTTTATTCATTCTTCACGCTTATTACAATTCCTCATGTAACGACATTGTTGGTGGTGTCACTAGCGATCCATGGTTGATTCAGCCGGTCGGTGATTTACTGTTAACTTTGCTTGTTCGGTAATATTTATTGGTGACTCAACATGGTTTTTCTCTGTTTATGTTTTTCAAGTCTGAAACCACTACGTGACACTTATGACCAATCTACTATTTTGAAAGTATACGTTTAACAATCTGAAAATAGACACATCGATCTTCTGGTAAACACAGTACTTGGGTCAATCGCTTCAGCACATTTATCAGGCAAGATTTACGTACGCTTAGGTATATTGATGTGACAATGTTCTTACGTTAACACTAGGTTACTTAGCACAACGCTTATATTATTGACATTACTTATCGTAGGTTAAATTTCTTTTACAAAGAGCAACTCTAAATGCTCTTGGAAATACTGTGTATCATTCCGGAGTTTGAGTCACTACATTGTGTAGTTTTCGCCAAGTATGGGCCTTTTGTACTTTTTGCGCTATTCTTTACATGTTTTGTGTTTTCCCATGTCTGTTTGAAAGTGTATACAGTTGGTAATACTGATCATAGCGAATGCGATATCTCTTCCCCCCCCCCAAGAACCTCCATTATGAGTACACGTTTACAACAGCATAGAGCTATGATTGGCCTATTCTGTAATGCTATTTGTGTTTTGGATATGAACATGCACATCTCTATCGTTAAATATCAAGATGAAATAGTTTCCTCATTCTGCCATCTAACATTCCTGTCCCTTATACCGGTTCCTCTGGTATTTCGGAACCTGCGCCACATTATTATAACTTTGTGCAAAGCTCTTTTCTCTGACATTCACTTCAACCTAGGGCCAACTGACAACACTTTGAAAACTTTTTCAGTCTGCCATGCTAACGTACATCAGACGCACTGGTCTCCAATCGCCCAACAGTGAATGCATCTTGACTGAAATCACATCTACAAATGGTATGGTATATTCACAGGCGTATATTATCGCCCTGCTAGTCAGTCTGCAGCTGAAAGAGATATATTTATTGATACTCTCTCTAATTCTATGTCCAGTGCATTAGAACGCAATCCACATATCCTTATACTTACTGATGATTTCAATGACCGGTGCCAATTGTGGGACTCTATTCACAATGGCAGTGAACTTGGTCAACGCCTCTTTGACATCGTCACGCAAAACAACTACTTGAGTCAATTTATATCCGGATCTACCCGCGTTTCCCGAACTTTGAAAGTCTACTAGACCTTATGATCTCGGATTCTCCTGGTTTTGTATTTAATTCGGGTATATTACTACCCATTTCTATACCTCTTAATGCTGTTATCTTTTGCTCATTCTTCCTTCTGAACCACAGAGACCGACCTTTCAAACAAACAATCTGGGATTACAAGCGGGCCGACTTTGATAACGTTAACAGAGCCCTGCAAGATGCTCCATGAGATACGGGTCTAGCAGTCTTTTATTCCATTGATGACGCTGTTTCTTACTGGTCTGTCCTGTTTCTTGACATTTGAAAACAATATATTCTGTCCCGAGATATATAACAATTCAGCCTCAAGATAAACCATGGGTGAATACCTATATCAAGAAACTCATGAGACAGCGGAACCGTGCCTGAAACAGGTATAGGAGACTGGCCTCTCAGCATTGATCCCACAACTTTCTCATATCCAGCAAGATTGAACGATTCTACCAACTTTATAAAAAGAAGCGTAGCCTCACGGCAAATGCAATTAAAAAAAAGTCTATCCGTTCATATTTTGCAAAAACTTCGTTCTGTGCTTGACTCTACAGATATCACTCCCCAAAATGACGAAGCCTAAGTAAGTCCATCCTTGGCAATAAAGTCCATCGATCCGTTCCACCGCGTGTTGACAACAGGGGAGTTTATATCAGATAACCTCGAAAAGTGTGAAACCTTCAATACACATTTTGCCAACCAATGCAAACTCCCGCAAGAAGACAACCCTCAACCTCTCCCCATAACTGATGCTTACCTGTACATGTTTCAAATAGACACTGCTCAGGTTAAAAAAAGTCTTACTATCTCTTAAAACTAGTTTTGCCTGCGGGCTTGACAATATTGCAAACATCCTCTTAAAAATACTGCTTTTAGAATCTGTCGCCATCTCACTTAACTTTTTAACTACTCCTTGCAGCATTCCCAGTTTTCACTTTCATGGAAAAGATCCAACGACTGTCCAGTTTGTAAGAAGAATAGTAAACTATCTAAGGAAAACAACCGGTCTATCTCCTTGCTTTGTGACGTTTCAAAAACTTTGAACGCCTTCTATATAACGTCTTTTATGAGTACCTGACAACAAATAACCTCCTTACCACCACAAACTCTGGCTTCAAAGCAAACGGCTCCACTATACATTACCTCGTCTCTATCCTCCACAACATTTACAACGGACTCGAACTGAACAAAGAAGGCACGGGTGGTTTTCCTCGTCACATCAAAAGCATTTGACCGGGTATGGCATGAAGGTCTCTTGTTCAAGCTAAAACAACTTGGCTTCACAGATCGCATCTCGGACTTCATCAGCAGTTACCTGTCAGATTGTTCACAACGCACCACCATCTGTGATCAAACTTTCTCTCGGTGAGCTGTTGAAGCTGGTGAACCACAAGGTTAAGGCTCCATTCTTGGCCCTCTGCTCTTTGTTGTTTTCATAAATGACATCACGGACGGCATAGCATGTGATATCAAACTCTTTGACGATGACACCAGCATTATTGAAATTGTCCATAATCCTAATACTTCCACTGAACGTACATGTACCAATATCGCCCTCGGCAGGATCCATGCCTGTTGCAAACTCTGACAACCTACTTTCAATGCAATCGAATCCTTTTCTGTGATTTTTTCTTCAAAAAAGACAAACTGGCTCACCCACCTCTGTTTACGGGAAACACAGCAGTACCTGAGGTAACGAACACACACACCTAGAAATTACACTCACTCATAATTTATCATGGCAATCCCATATTACTCATATTATTAATAAATCTAGGCAACGACTAGCTCTGCTGCGTAGGCTGAAATAAAAACTATCCCGGAAAGCCCTTAAACGTCTACATACAACAATGATACGGCCTTCCCTTGAATATGGTTGTGTTCTCCTTGATAATTGTACGGACGGCTTGTCATAATCCCTTGAGGGCGTTCACTATGAAGCTGCCCGGATCCGTACTGGTGCATTGAGGCACACACCCCGTCTCCTTTTTCTATCCGAGCTGGGTTGGCAAACCTTATCTGATAGACGTCAATATCACAAACTAGTACTCTTCTATAAGATGGTCAATAAATTGACTACTAGTTACTTATATGACTTAGTACCTCGTGACATTGGTCGTAACTGCCACAATATTAGAAAGGTAAAATTTAGAACCAAACGTTAGGTCGACTCCTTCCTCCTCGATTAACCTTTCGAACAACTTACCGTTCGACATTAGGGAATCTGTATCACTCGCAACTTTCAAATCCAAATGAAAATCGACCTTACTATCTGTTGACATTAAATCTTCTTATTTCTTGCACGGAGAGCGTTTCTCAAATATTTTTCATGCTCAGTTGCGCCTTGTCTCCTCATAATCAAGTCGCATCTTCATAAAATTATGTAAGCTCCTCACTAGATTGTGCAGGTTCTTTCCCAAGCGAAGATTTACATCACCTTTCCTTGTCCCTTCCCCTCTTTCTAGCTCATCAGTATCATCTGTTGGCCACTGTATGCCATTATTAGTTACCACAGGTTTGCTGACGTAGTACGGAGTTTTACCTGGCCTTGACCAGCCCTGCCACATGAGGGCGCAGCCCAAATGTGGTATGGCTGGCCAAGGCCAGGTTAAACTCCATACTACGTGAAGCTAACCTGTGGTAACGAATTCATCATATTTTTGGTCAATCGGGTGATACGGTTTATATCATGGTTTAGCAAAACAGCCTCGCCTTCGCGCTAACAGGCAAGACAGCAAGGTTTATGCAAATCAAGGTCTTTAATGATGTTAATTTCCCGATTAAACGGGGGAGCTACTAAATATCTTTTTAGGTTGTTCCTGAAATTCTCCAAACTTGAAGATTTGTACAGTTTGCCTTTCACAGTTCTGGCTTCCAGATAAAACTTTTGCAGAACATCGTTTAATTGTGCGGGCGATATTTGGTAATATTCAAGTGGCTTCTCACCTTTCTCCCGAATGTAATTATTAAGAAGTCTGGCTGGCTTTTTGTTTGCCAATAATGTTGCTTTGGGTGTCGTTTTGATGCGCTTTGCTTCTATTTCTTCTTCAGAAGAATAATGTGCAAGCGTTTTTGCTTTTTTTGACTGCATAATTGCCGCAGCATCTAAGGTAGACATATTGGAACAACTTCAATATAAACAGAGCATACGTTGTTTGAACTTTCGCACTGCACAAACCTTGCTGTTTTGCCTGCTAGCGCGAAAGCGAGGCTCTTTCGCTAAACCATGATATAAACCGTATCACCCGTTTGACGAAAAAACCGTGTGATCGCTGCGGGAAACACTGGATGTGGCTTTATATTTTGGAATAATCAACCAATCAGAAATGCCTATTATGACCAAAAATATGATAAATTGTGGTACCGGGAGTAAACCCAAAACGTATCGTACATCTGTGCAGTGATCTTTTTATCACATCTTTTAAGCAAGGAATGCCAATTAAAGTCACGATGATAATATGAAAATTTTTGATGCTGTGCAAAATTATATCACATTATCTAGGAGATTTGAATTCTGAGGTATTTATTTTCTGGTGCCATAAGCAGGTATCTAAGACTATTTCCGAGCTATGTGTCTCTTACCAATTATACTGTTTAGTCCTGTGTGCCATGTACATACTATGTGCGTTTAGCTCGACTGAGGTGCCTCCAGATTAGTCTGTGTACTACCTAGGCAATTCATAAATAAATACGTTTAAACATTTTTTAAAAATCAAAAGAATTTTGAATTCAGTAAACAAATATTCTGAACTTCCTTATAAATAACTGAAAAGCTTCAAAATTTTCTTTATTTAACTCAAGTGACAAGCAATTCGAAGGGCGCAGATCCAGATGCATTATGCGATATAAAATATGAACTTAAGTTCATGCAGGGAAGGAACCAGACTGAAGCGCACCGAAGCATGGGACGGTTAAGATTTGTACCTGTGATAGCCTATGTAAAAAATTAATAATTTTATTAGTCCTCCATGACTGGAGAAATAAAACATACATACAACATACATAATGACAGAGATCACAGTGCAATAAAGCGTAAATCACCATATACTAAAGTAAACAAACGATGACAAGACACACAACTCAATCCGTGGAGAGAAAGTAAACATTTTTCGCATGCATAAATTAAAAGTACACAAAGGTTGATCAATTGCGTTGAAAGAGACACCAACTTTCTCCGCTGGCCGTCTCGGTTATAGTTTTTATGTAATAAAAAGTTCCTGATTTTGTCGAAGTCACCTCATGTCCGCTTTCTAGTCCACGGTCATGAGGTGCGCTTTCCCCAGGGCAGGTGCCGTCGAACAGAACGGCCAGCGTAAAAGTACCAAATCTTGCTTTTGACATTCTCTTCCTGTGTTATATATCGTGACAAATGGAGAAGAGTGAAATTGTGCACTGGAGGTGGAATATTACAAATGCGTCGTAAAAGTGAACAAACCTTTCAACAACAATCAAGACAATGTTCAATAAGAGGTGTAAACAACACATGACATAACAGAGTCCCTTGGTTGTGTCCCTTTTCCCAGTTGCCTGCTTGCACAAGCCCGTGATTTACTCAAACATGTACCGATGCTAAATTTTTATCCATGCATGTACACTTGAGTTACATTTGCTTTGCCTTTGTTCTGTGTGTGTGTGTGTGTGTGTGTGTGTGTGTGTGTTTGTACCAACACAGACATATTGTTTTTCTAAGAATTCTTTCTTTCTTTCTCTCTCTTTCCTCTTTCTTCTTTCTTTCTTTACAGGCAAAATTGTCGGCATTTCATTTGAAAAGTATTATTCGTAGAATAACTCCAAACTTGGCACGATTGTACTTACATACACAAAGTCTTGGAGTTTTTCTAAAGAGGTTTAACGGTTTAAAAATAATGCAAATTTGGGCCATTTGAATATTTAAATCTCTAATATTACCAAAATTATTAAAGGAACAGGTTACCAATCCAACTTCAAATAATATGTTTGTGACAATGCCGTTATTGTAATTTACATGTGACATCTAAAGGTCAAAGGTCAAGGTCATTCGGACCTTTGAAATTTTCATCTAGCCATAACTATGTCAATTTTATCCACTTTTGATCATGTTGGACTCAAATTGTAGCAATTGTAACACTGCGCATTTTTGTAACTTACATGTGACCTCTAAAGGGCAAAGGGCAAGGTCATTTGGACCTTTAAAATTTTCATCGAGATATAACTTAGGTAATTTCCATCCAATTCTAATCATTTGGACTAAAATTGTAGGTATTGCAACCCTGCATTTTTTTTTGTAATTTACATTAAACTTTTAGAGGTCAAAGGTCAAGGTCATTCAGCTCTTTGAAGGTTTGATCTAGCCATAACGTGGTCAATTTCATCTGATTTGCTTCATGTTGGGCTTTCATTGTAGGTATTGTAACACTGTACAGTTTTGTAGTTCAAATGTGGCCTCTGAAGATCAAAGGTCAAGGTCATTTGGACTTTCAAATTTTCATCCCGCCATAAGCTTAATGGAATGTGAAGTATAAAAGCACAAAAATTGTAGT
>OZ026619.1:58038680-58060219 GCA_964020975.1 Hermodice carunculata
ATTTATAGTATTTACAACTTTTGAAGGCACACAGACAGATTTGCTTTGAAGCAAATCTTCTTTTCTGGTTACTGTTGTTGCTGAATTAAATTGTAGGCGTTTAATTGAGTTCACATACATACTTAACAGGTGCTGATGTTATTGTGCGTACTTATGTGTGAACGTTCCCCAAATTGTCTGTGGATTTTTTGTGACTTTATGTGTGCATACATACGCAAATACAAGCCATGTATTTATGTTTTGCTGATGCTAATTTTCACTGATAAAGCTTACGTTTATTTTGAGTTTCTTTCAATGTCTAATGTACTCCAGATGGTCCATCTAACGTTACCACGTTTATGCATTATTGTGCTATAAACCTGTAACTTCAGAGTGTTACCATAGACACATCTGAACTTTTGTCCTCAAAATACCAGCTCTTTTGTCCATTTTCAAAGGGAAAGCAATATTATTGCATACATAGTCTGGTTGTGTATGTTCATTAAAGTGTGTGTGTCAGCACACACTTTTCTGTTTTTCTAGGAATTCTTTATTAAAGTGTGTGTGTCAGCACACACTTTTCTGTTTTTCTAGGAATTCTTTATTAAAGTGTGTGTGTCAGCACACACTTTTCTGATTTTCTAGGAATTCTTTATTTCTTTCTTTCTTTCTTTCTTCTTTCTTTCTTTCTTTCTTTCTTTCTTTCTTTCTTTACAGGCAAATTTGTCCGACATTTCATTTGAAAAGTATAACACGTAGAAACTCCAAACTTGTCACAATTATACTTCTATAGATAAAGTCTGGCCTTTTTATAATGAGAGGTCATGCTTTTCAAAATTATGCAAATGAGGGCTAATTAAAGTTTTTAGATCTTCAATATGTTATATACTATACAGTATGTGTCTGCCACCCCACCAAACACACACGACCAGTGACAGTGAATGATTGGTATCAAATGGCCAGCGTATTCCAAAGTCCTGGCAAGTGTAACCACATCAAAATAAACCCTACCCTTTCCTCCTTAAGTTTATGTGTGTTTTATTACCCCCAATAGAATTCACTCATAATCCACAGCCTTTATCAACACCGTAAGACCTGTGGGACATTTTTACAGGGGTGTCAGATCTCAATTAAACTGCAAACAAGCCATAATCCTGGTATATATTTTACAAGACGTGACATCAAAATGACACTTTGAAAATGCGGCATGCCTTGACTCATTCAGGACAGAAGTCTTCATTTACTGTCAGTAAAATTTGTATCAAAGGGATATACTGAGTATTCTTATCTTTTAAATTAGGGGGTTCTGATTTAAAATATCTGACAATCATAATAGAATATAATATCTGCTCATGATTTGTGATATTCTGACCTTTTTTATTTGTTTCACACATTGTATTAGCAATGCAAATTTGAAAGAATTACAAAGAGCACATCCTTTGGGTTCATCACTGAATGAGTTAATTTTGTCATATAAACATTGGCTGCATTGATTGAATGGCTATGTCTGTTTGGTCATTTAATTATAAGTTAATGCTTTCTTTCTGGACACCAGTCAGTTCAGTGGCTCTTAAAGAAAACATTTTGGGCTACATTATTTATATACAATTACACAGTCCAGGAAATGCTCAAGATCCCTGCTCATGCAGTCTATCATTGGAGTGTGTGTGTGTCAACACACACTTTTCTTTCTTTCTTTCTTTCTTTCTTTCTTTCTTTCTTTCTTTCTTTCTTTCTTTCTTTTTTTCTTTCTTTCTTTCTTTCTTTCTTTCTTTCTTTCTTTCTTTCTTTCTTTCTTTCTTTCCTTCTTTCTTTCTTTCTTTCTTTCTGAATTTGAAATTTTTAATCTTGAATATCTTCAACAGTATAATAGAGATGTCATTCCAACTTCTACTAGGGGGTTGTTGACCATTGGCACCTAATCACCTAATGAATTAAAAATAAAAGTTGTAGCAATTTAAATTATGTAAAAAAGCACCATTAGAAATTTTAAATCTTGAATAACTTCAAAGCTATAATAGACAGAGATGCCATTCCAACTTGTACTCCTGTTTTATGGAATAGTTGTACATAGCCATACCAATATGCTTTGAAGACACACACACTGATTTGCTATGCAGCAAATCATCTTTCCTAGTTTCTTTCTTTCTTCTTTCTTTCTTTCTTTCTTTCTTTACCGGCAAATTTGTCCGACATTTCATTTGAAAAGTATTATATGTAGAAACTCCAAACTTGGCACAATTACACTTCTATGGATAAAGTCTGACCTTTTTATAATGAGAGGTCATGCTTTTCAAAATTATGCAAATGAGGGCTAATTAAAGTTTTAAATCTTCAATGTCTTATATACTATAGTAGATGTGGTTCCGAGTGTATAGGAGTTCGATCATAGCAAGGTAACGGTCATCTCAAATGTCAAGGTCATGTCAAGGTCAAAGGTCATGTCAAGGTCAAAGTTCAATTTTAAGCCAAAATGTCATTTTTGAGGTCAAGGTTCACTTCAGGTTGAGGTCATCTGAAGGTCAAAGGTCATTTCAAGGTCAAAGGCCACTTTCGGTGCTGGCTTTCTTCTGGCCATAACTTGGTCAATTTTTATCCAATTTTCATCATGTTGGGCTCAAATTGTAGCTATTGTAACCTTGCACATTTTTTAAATGTACATGTGACCTCTAAAGTTCAAAGGTCAAGGTCATTTGGACCTTTGAAAGTTTCATCCAATCATAACTTGGCCAATCTCCATCCAGTTTTCATCATGTTGGACTCAAATTGTAGGTATTGCTACACTGGACATGTTTATAAGAACATCTAACCTCAAAAAGGTAAAGGTCAAGGTCACTTGGCCCCTTGAAAGTTTCATCTTGCCATAACTTGATCAATTTTACTCCGATTTGGTTCATGTCCGGCTCAAATTGTAGGTATTGTAACACTGTGCAAATTACATATGACCTGTAAAGGTCAAAGGTCAAGGTCATTTGGACTTTGAAATTTGCATGCAGCCATAAGCTTAATGGAATGTGAAGTACCAAAAGACAAAAGTTGTAGCATATAATATTTACAACCTTTGAAGGCACACAGACAGATTAAAAATATCTTCTTTTCCAGTTTCTTTCTTTCTTTCTTTCTTCTTTACCAGCAAATTTGTCCGACACTTTTCTCGGACACTACTATACATAGAAACTCCAAATTTGGCATGATTGTACCTCCATACATGGAGTTTGGCCGTTTTATACACAGAAATGAAGATGTTTAAAATGATGCAAATTAGGGGCATTTGAAATTTTAAATATTAAATATCTTCAAAGCTATAATAGATAGAGATGCCATTCCAACTTCCACTCCTGTGTTATGGAATAGTTGTACATTGCCATACTAATGTGCTTTCAAGACACACACACTGATTTGCTATGTAGCAAATCATCTTTCCTAGTTTCTTTCTTTCTTTCTTTCTTCTTTCTTTCTTTCTTTCTTTCTTTCTTTCTTTACCGGCAAATTTGTCCGACATTTCATTTGAAAAGTATTATATGTAGAAACTCCAAACTTGCCACAATTATACTTCTATGGATGAAGTCTGGCCTTTTTATAATGAGAGGTCATGCTTTTCAAAATTATGCAAATGAGGGCTAATTAAAGTTTTAAATCTTCAATATCTTATATACTATAGAAGATGTGGTTCCGAGTGTATAGGAGTTCGATCATAGCAAGGTAAAGGTCATCTGAAAGGTCAAGGTCATGTCAAGGTCAAAGGTCAATTTTAAGCCAAAATGTCATTTTTGAGGTCAAGGTTCACTTCAGGTAGAGGTCATCTGAAGGTCAAAGGACATTTCAAGGTCAAAGGCCACTTTCGATGGTGGCTTTCTTCTAACCATAACTTGGTCAATTTTTATCCAATTTTCATGCTGTTGGGCTCAAGTTGTAACTATTGTAACCTTGCACATTTTTTAAATGTACATGTGACCTCTAAAGTTCAAAGGTCAAGGTCATTTGGACCTTTAAAAGTTTCATCCAATCATAACGTGGCCATTCTCCATCCAGTTCTAATCATGTTGGACTCAAATTGTAGGTATTGCTACACTGGACATTTTATAAGAACATGTAACCTCAAAAAGGCAAAGGTCAAGGTCATTTGGCCCTTTGAAAGTTTCATCTTGCCATAACGTGGTCAATTTTACTCCGATTTGGTTCATGTCCGGGTCAAATTGTGGCTAATGTAACACTGCAATTTATATGTGACCTGTAAAGGTCAAAGGTCAAGGTCATTTGGACTTTGAAATTTGCATGCAGCCGTAAGCTTAATGGAATGTGAAGTACCAAAGAACAAAAGTTGTAGCATATAATATTTAAAGGCACACAGACAGATTAAAAAAATTGTCGTTTCCAGTTTCTTTCTTTCTTTCTTTTTTCTTTACAAGCAAATTTGTCCGACACTATTCTCGGACCCTATTATACATAGAAACTCCAAACTTGCCATGATTGTACCTCTATACAAGGAGTTTGGCCGTTTTATACACAGAAATGAAGATGTCTAAAATTATGCAAATTAGGGCATTTGAAATTTTAAATCTATAAAGCTATAATAGATAGAGATGCCATTCCAACTTCTACTCCTGTGTTATGGAATAGTTGTACATTGCCATACTAATACGCTTTGAAGACACACACACTGATTTGCTATGCAGCAAATCATCTTTCCTAGTTCAGATATACCCTTTAACGTTGTTTTCTACATTCAGCTTAGAACCTTCAATGTAGTGCCTCTTCAACATGTTTAGAGCTTAGTATGGAACTAACGTATCTGGCCAGACTCCTCAACCTCTTCAGTTGGTTATATCAATTACATTGCATGTTTTTTTTTGTTTTTTGTTTTTTTTGCAATATGCACTACTTTGGGGTTGTTAGAAAGTGATTGATGCAACAGAAAGCAGCGCGTGGAAGCAAGAGTTCGTTTCCTTGAGGGTCAATAATGGGTCCTCTGTTATTCTAAGTTTCCATTGATGACCTTGTGGACATTTTATCCTGTGACATCAAAATGTTCGCTGATGACGCTATAGTGTTCTTGAAATAGTTAATTATCCAGCTGTCTCAGGCAGGTGCCTAAATCAAGACCTTTACTTCATTCATAATTGGGGTAAACTCGTTCGTGTCATGTTTAATGGGTTTCACTTTGTGTTCAGGTTTAGTCTGCAAAACTAATATTGAATGTGTCATAAGTAAAGCATGCAAGCGTGTAACTTTACTCAAAAGGTTGAAATTCAAACAAGCAAGAAGCGCCCCTACTAAACTGTAACTCTGCATTGTGCGTCCAATTCTTCAGTATGGGTACACTTTTTTGATAGTTGTGGCATCGGCTCGTCAAAGGCCCTCGAAGTGGTTCAATTTTAAGCGGTCAGAATATGCACTCGTGCCTTCCGCCACACCACCCGGAAAAAAAACTTCTGCCTGAACTCCGATGACCTAAATTGATTAGCGGACGTCAACCCTCTCACCTGTCACGCTCTACCAAATGTTTCATAACACATTTTCTCCCTCTCTGTCGAGTCTCGTTCCAGCTGCCCGGAGAATTCAGACTTACGGCAAGTCAGGTGTCGAACAAATTGCTTTAATACTTCTTTCGTCCCTTCTACAATTCATCCATGGAATAACTTCCCTTCAGACATACATAACTCTACATCAATTTCCAAGCTCAAATTGCATTTGAAACAAACTCTGCTAATAACCTATAAAGCACCACTCTACTATTCTTATGGTGACCGCTTGGCTAACATATGTCAGACTCAGTTTGTGTGGGCTTTACCCCTCTAATTGAACACTTATTCCAGATAAATGCAGTTCCACCCCCTCTCCCCGATACAATGATTCGGAAGAGTCCATCTCACTTTCTTTCATACTGCCCCCTATTCCATACCCATAGACATACTTTGCTCACTGGCACCAGATATCTAATAACACTAAGATTCCACCTATTTTCTGATACATCTGGTTCCTAGACGCCTAACAGATATTTTATTATGGGGGTTAACTGATCTTCCATATGGTATAAAAGAAAATGATTTATGCTGGTGAAAAATTACATTATTGAAGCGAAGAAATTTATACATTAGGAGCTGTCTGCACTGCTAATGTATATTTTCTAAGTCGTTTGTGTATTGTGTATAATGTAATGTATGTCCTCTGTCTGGAGAACCACTCGATTAGCACATCATATGTGCTACTTCGGTGATCCAGTTTAAATAAATATGTTTATACCTAACTTAGCAGCATTAAAAGTCATTCATCCATATCATCTATGTGGATGTTAATACACAAGTGGATACTTTGAATCAACTGCTACTAATACGTTGTACTGATATGAAAAGTATTCTTTAAGATAATATAGCTTTTGACTTTCAAGCGTGAATTATCACCCTTACTCTTCAGCATTAGCTGATGGGTCTTCTGCACACCTTTGGTAAATTTTGTGATACATCTGCATATTACTTAATTATGTTCCATTTTGTACATCTTGTGGTATACGAATGTGTTACTTCTGATGCTTTGATGCTTGACTGTTCTCCATAACTGACTACACTATACGGCTTCAGTCATACTTAAAGTATGATATTTGTGTACTTTTTAAACTTTATACCAATGTCAAAGATGTAGACTATTTCACCCCCCTCCTCTCCAATGGTTCGACATCACCTTAGATCTGATCTTCATATTTGTTCCTCCCATCCCAATTTTGTTACTAAGAGTTCAGTTACTGCTCTACTTTAACACGTAGCACCCAACATCTTCCCTTACCACCTGCATAAAACCAACTTTGCAAACCTCTATTTCGTTACAAAATCATGTCCTAACTTATACGTTGTCATATGTATTCGCTTGTGACAATTGCCCTTAACATACAATGGTATTTCTTCGTATATTGTGATATAGTATTCCAGAACATGTCATTTTTCAAAAGATGGGCATCTGTACTGAACATCATAGAGGGACCATTGCTCTACTTGTATTCAGATGCAGTGCTTCCACCTTTCTCCGTAATTTTCCACACCTGTCAGTTGACAAATAAATTTCATTTGTCATCTACTTTATAACCTATTATTCACGAAGCTTTCATTCCATGTCTTTTTCTTTTGCTTGAGACACATTCTTCAGATCTTCTATCAGCTACTTATGTCATCTGCTGATGTACAGCCAAACCCTGGCCCAACTACCAACTGCCTTGATCATATTTTGAAGGCATTTCACTTAAATGTCCATAGCCAGAAAAGCGATAGGAAACTTGATAAAATTTACCTCTTCGCCCAGTCGGGAGAATTCCGTATTATTACTTTTTCAGATACATGCTGGGACAAAAAAATATCTTGGTCACCTTCTTTCTACGGAAAACTACCAAGCCTCCTTCAGAAAAGGTTGACAGGTTGGTAGAGGTGGAGGGGTGGGAATTGAGGTCTTGGCCTATGTCCGTTCTTTTAGGATGCATTAGACGTGCTGATTTGAAGGGCCAAAACTGCGAATGTGTATGGACCGAAATGTTTACAAGATCTGAACGAAATGCTCTTATAATAAGCAAGTAGAAAAGATGATTTGTTGCATAGCAAATCAGTGTGTGTGTGTCTTCAAAGCTTGTTGGTATGACAATGTACAATTGATATTTCAATTCAACAGTGTATTATCTCTATGACAAGGTTACGCCAGTGTACAATGAGCACTTAAGTACTAAGTGTATGATGATAGATCGGTACGACAATGTTACGTCAGTGTACAATGGGCACTTCAGTACTACAGTGTATGATCGGTACCAAGGTTACATACTTTTGAAGATGTTCAAGATTTGAAACTTCAAATGCCCTGAATTTGTAAAATTTATATGTGTGCAGCCTTCATTACCAATTCATCAGATGCGGACTAGACTATAACATAGGAGTAGAAGTTGGAATGGCATCTTTATGTGGAATGGCATCTCTATCTAATAGATTTGACGTTATTCAAGATTTTAAATATCCAATGGTGCTGCTCAACATAATTAAATTGCTAAAACTTTTGTTTTTAATTCCATAGATGCGCAATGGTCAACAACCCTCTAGTAGCAGTTGGAATGACATCTCTGTCTATTGTAGTTTTGAAGATATTCAAGATTGAAATTTTTGAATACTGCGAATTAGCATAATTTAAATTGCTACAACTTTTGTATTAGATTGATTACATACGCAATGGCCAATAACCGCCCCGTAGAAGTTTAAATAACATCTTTATCTATAAAACTTTTGAATATATTCAAAGACTTGAAATTTCAAATGCTGCTAATTAACATAATTTGAATTGCTACAACTTTTGTTCTAAACTCATCAGATGAGCAATGGTCAATAACCCACAAGTAGAAGTTGGAATGACATCTTTATCTATTATACTTATGAAGATATTCAAGATCTGACATTGCAAAATGCTGCTCATTAGCATGATTTGAATTGATACAAGTTTTCTTTTAAATGCATTGGATGCTCAATGGTCAATAACCGTCTGGTAGAAATCGGAATGCATATATATCTCGATAATGCTTTTGATGGTATTCAGGATTTAAAATTTCAAATGTTCTTAACTTGCATAATTTCATAATCTTCTTCCTCTGTATAAAATAGGCAGAACTTCTGGTATGGAGGTACGATAAATTCAAGTTTTTTGCTTCTATGTATAACAGTGTCAGAGAAAAGTGTCTGACAAATTGATGGGTAGAAAAGAGAAGAACCAGAAAAGAATATTTGATTTGCAGCAAATCTATTGGGATGCTTTCAACGTGAGAACAGTTTGAAATGCTACACTTTGCCATTGTTCAACATAACTTAAATTTTGTGTATTAGCCTAATTTTTATAAAGTAAAATGCTGCTTTGGTTCTTGGTTCATTGCGTATGACCAAGTCACAAGCTTATAAACTGAAGTATGAATGAATTTAGTATCTATTATAGTTTTTAAAGCTATTCAACATTTTTATTGTGTTTATTTGCCTAATTTGCATTAATTGAAAGCCTACCGTGACAACTTTGGTTCATGATTCATTGGATGGGGCTTTGCCACAAACCCAAAAATTGAAGTATGAATGACACTTCTACCTATAATAGTTTTGAAGCTATTCAAGATTTACATTTTACATGTTCACCTAATTTGCATGAATTAAAATCCTACAACTTTGGTTCACGGTTCACTGAATGCGGCTTGGCCACAGACCTATAAATTGAAGTTGGAATGATATGTTTTTGTAAAATAGTTTTGGAAATATTCACCTTTGAAATTTTTCCAAGCCCCTTATTAGCATAATTTGAAATTCTACAACTTATACTGTCCATTATATTGGCAAGTGTCACAAGCCTATACATGCACATAGAAATTTTGAGTATTTGCAATAGTTTGGAAGATGTGGAGCTTTTAAAATTTCATTGCCCTTAATTTGCATACTTTTGAAACATCGTGACTTTTCCAAATGAGATGCACAATTTCACTGGTTAGGTCAGTGACCACAGCAAGTTCGATGGTTTTCAGAAAATAATACTTGAGAAAATCTCCAGACCACTATGGTCATGAAGAATAAAGAAAAGAAAGAAAGAAGGAAAACTCCAGTGTTTACTTATGCAGTGAAACCTCTCTGCAGTGGGTACCCTTGGAACCATACAAAAGTCACTCTTGGGACCAGAGAAAAGTGCTCACTCCTGATCGGGTCGGCCCTTCCTGGCAGTAGGAATAAGTATATGTGCTTGTACATTACACATACATGCACACATACAGGCATGTACAGTGTACACATATTATAATTCAGGGGTTGTGTATAAATGCAGTACAAAACTGTTTTGATTGCTTTATTACATAAAGAAACTTTAACAGAAACTGTCAAGACTCTACATGTAAATGTACCTGTGAACTGAGACAAGCACTATACTGTCTCAGTATTGGCTATGAAGAACAGGCTTCATCTCACTGGTTACAAGAAAACAAAGACAGGAAAATGTCCACTAAGATGACACAAATCCACACACTGTTTCAAAATTCACAAAGTTGTGAAAAGAGTAACTGAGGACTGGAATACCATACTTTGATGGGTGTGGCAAGCTCAGCCCTGCATGTAGTTTATTTTTAGCAGAGAGTACACTCAGCCTTGTTCTTGCCTAGAAGTTAAGAGCCTGAATTCCCTTCGGACTGATAAGTTCAGCAGACTGACATGGCCTCAGGCAAAACAGACCAGCTGGGACACCAGTCTCAGTTATGGTGCACTGAAAGCTCTGTGGAGTACTAGTGAGAACTATAGCCTTCCTGGTACATATCACAGCAAGGAGCAGACCTGTCCTTGCATGGACAGAAAGAGATTTGCTGTATTTTATTGAGAGCCTCATTAGACAGTTGCTGGAAGTCACCCTCCCTCCATTTGCCACTAGAACCAAACCTTCCAAACCGTACACCTAGCATGCATGGATAAAAGGCTGCTTATGAGACAGAATCAAGCTAATTAATTATGAATGCAAAATGGTTGCTTAGCACCGTGGAGGTCAAGCAATAGGTCGACCTCAAGCAGTTGAAGGCCTGCTTGTTGATTGTGGAGAAATTTGGTGAATTTAGCATTCTTTAGAATTCCACAAGTTTCTCTTGCATGCTATTGGATTTGCAGTTGCCTCAGACTTATAAATGTAAGTTGGAACTTTGTGTCTATCTATAATATTTTTTGAAGATACACAGCTTTTACAATTTTAATTGCTCATTTGCATAATTTTAAACATCATGACTACTCCAAACCAGGTGCATCATTTCATTGGTATGTCAGCCAACCATTGTTTTGGGAATAATAGTAAGAAAAAAAGAAAAATAAGGAAAGCGAGGAAAAACAATGTGTCTGGGTTGGCACCCAGACATAATGAAATAACTGGTAAGGAAGATTTGCTTCACACAAATTTGTCTGGCTGTCTTCAAAATGAGAACAATTTGAAAGTCTATACTTTGCCATCACTGAACATAATGTAAATTTTGTGTATTGGCCCTAAAAGCTGCAACTTTGATGCTTGGTTCTTTGGATGTGGCCATGTCACAAACTTATAAACCTAAGATTGAATGACACCACTCTCTATAATAATTTTGAAGTTATTCAAGATCTAAATTTTGTTTATTTGCCTAATTTGCATAAATTACAATCTTACAACTTTGGTTCATGGTTCATTGGATGCACCTATGCCACAAAAGTATACAGTAAAGTTGAAACTGCACCGCTACCTATTACAGATTTGTAGCTTTCCAAATTTCAATTTTGTGTATCCACCTAATTTTCATAAATTAAAATTCTACAACTTTGGTTCATAGTTCATTAGATGCGGCAATGACACGAACCTAGAAACTTAAGTTGGAATGGTGCCTCTGTAAAAATTGGTTTGACGTTATTCAAGATTTTACAATTTTGGTTCATTGGATGTGACTGTGTCACGAACCTTGAAATTGAAGTTGAAATGACACCTCTATCTTTATTAGTTTTGGAGCTATTCAAGATTTAAATGTTGCAAATAAGCCTAATGTGCATAAATTAAAATCCTGCAGCTTTGGCTCATGGTTCATTGGATGCAGCTTTGCCACAAACATATAAATTGGAGTTGGAATGGCACTCGTATGTAAAATGGTCTTGGAGATATTCAACTTTGAAATTTTTCGATGCATCTAATTAGCATAAATTTAAATTCTACAACTTTCATTCACTTCCATTATATTGGCAGTAAGAATAAACCTTTACATGCACATAGAAATTTTGTGTCCATCTGCAATAGTTTGGAATATATGGAGCTTTTAAAATTTTAATTGTCCCTAATTTGCATAATTTTAAACACCATGACCATTCCAAACAATATGCACAATTTGACTAATAGGCCAGTTACCATGGCAAGTTTCCTGTTTTCCTAGAGCAGTAGTGTCCAAAAAAAGTCCGGACGAATTTGGGTGCCATGGAAAGAAAGAAAGAAATAAATAAAGAAGCCGAGGAAACAATCTGTTTGCACTGGGAGAAAGAAAGAGAGAGAGAGAGAGAGAGAGAGGGAGAGAGAGAGAGAGAGAGACAGAGACAGAGACAGAGACAGAGAGAAAGAGAGAGAGAGAGAAAGAAAGAACTTTAGGAAAAACAGAAAAGTGTGTGTTGACACACACACCGTAATTAGTATTGACCCATTGGTCAGCCAGCTCGTCGAGATATGCGATGCCTTCTTAGAATCTCTAGCCACTTCCCTACCCTTAGCAACTGGAATAAGCCCTCGCAATTTCCTAGTCACGGGTGATTTTAATGGCAGATAAACTGAATGGAACTCCTCACATCAATATAGTGAACTTGGTCTGTTCTTTTTATATCTCGTTTTTCAAATTGACCTTTTCAATTCAGTAGATGAATCCACCAGGACAAATGAATACTCCAACAGCCTGCTAGATCTTATTATCACAGACTTCCCAGGACTTGTTCTCGACAGCAGTGTCCGGAGTCCAATGTTTGATATGATCAATCTGAAATCTTCTGATCCCTTTCCATCTCCCAGCGAAAAGACTTTCCCTTTAAAAGATGAGCTTGGAATTTCAAAAAGGCAAATTTTCAAGACTTAAATATTGCCCTCTACCTTGCCCCTTCGAACACTATCTTTAATGTCTTTGACTGTCTTGGCGACTTTATTTCGTGTTGGTTATACCAATTCCTTCCTACTGCCAAAGACTTTATACCCTTCACAGAAAAAAGCTACGATTCAAACAAAAGGCAAACCACCTATTACCAATGGAATGAAGAAACACATTCGTCATTGCATTGGGGCATGGAAACGATTCAAGTGCTTTTCAAACAAACCACGACCTCACCGCCTGCACATTAGAATGAAGATAATCTAATTCCTTTGGTTTCCCAAAGGCCTTAAAATAATGACAAAAGATTACACATTCAATGCACTCATATTTTGCTGGATGATAAAGATATCAAACCAAAACAGTGATGGAGTCTTCCTAATCTATTACTGAGTGTAAAGTTCACCAAAACATCCCTCCTATCACCAAAGATGACAAGATCATTTCACATATTACTGAAAACTAAGGAGTATTGATTTCCTGTTTTGCAAGCCGATGAAAACCGCTGTCAAATATCGATGCAGTGCCTCTGCCTGGTTCACTTTTAGAAATGATTAACGTCCTCCAATATGTCTGTTTATGTTACTAATGTCAAAAAGGTCTCATCTTCCCTAAAACGTAGCTCTGATTGTGGGCCAGATGATATTGGAAATATTTTACTAAAGATACTGCTGAGCCAATCCGCAAGCCCCTGTCAAAAATATTCAATCTTTCTCTTTATCAATCTTACTCCCCTAATAATTCAAAGAAATCTAAAACATGTTCTATATTTGAAAAATCCAATAGACAGATCAAAAGCAATTATTGCAAAATTTCTCTCTTTGTCTGGTTTGCAATGTTTCAAGAGTGTTTGAAAGATTGGTATTTAATGTTCTTTGTGGATACTTTTTTGTAATAATCTCATTTCTAAAAATTTGGTCTGCAATGCTAATGATAGACAATTAAGCATTTTTTTTATATAGCTCATAACATTTACAATGGCGTCGAGGCAAAAAATGGGCTTCCTTGATGTTTTTAAGGCCTTTGATCAGGTTTGACACGTTGAGATCCTCTTCAAACTTCGGCAGCTTGGTCATTCTGATCAACTAGTAGCCTGAATGGAGTTATCTATGAAACCACTTCCAGTGCATAATTATCCAAGGTCAAACATAATCTTGGATGCTAATTGAAACAGGCACCCATCATAGTTCCGTCCTGGGTCCACCACTTTGCTTACTCTATGTACACGAAGTGCCTGATAATTAATCTGTGAGTTGATACACTTTACCAGTTACACATGCCTTTTTGAAAAAGTCCAAAACCCAACCGACTCTGCTGAACACCTTAACAGAAATATCTCCCTCATTTGGCTTTGGGGAAAGCTAAAGCGTATCATCTTCAATGCGCCTTATGTTTCATCTTTTCTACCTGGGTTAATAGTCATCGATCAGCTTCCCCGTTTTTCTTGGATCATCCGCTATACCAAAGATTGACATTCACAAATACACATTGACATTACTCTGAGCCCAAATCTATCTTAGTATGCTAATATATAATTTGCATCACTTCCAAAGCGAGCGAAAGGATTGCAATTCATTGTAGGTTTAAAAATAACTTTCACGTGAAACCCTGGTTAGACTTTATTGCACTATGATTTGATCCATTCTCGAATATGGCTGTGTCCTCTCTGACAAATGTTTTCAAAGTATCTCTGACTTTCGCGAATCTGTGCAATATCAGCCTGCCAAAATAGGTAGTTGGGTGTTAAAACACACTTAGCATATATAAATATCTTACAGGAACTTGGTTAGTCAACTCTGGCCAGTAGGTGTAAATACTTAGAATTCCCAATTTTCGATCAGATGTGTAATAATTAAACACCACCCTATCTTTCCAATCTAACCCAAATAGCCCTGTTGGTCAGTGGGTATCTACCTTGCGTGGGTCTCTGTCGAGTTTCCTCCACTGGCTATGCTCCGTTGTTTGTTCATTTTTTCACAAACTCTTTAAGCAATTTTCCATTACTTAGATATTCCGTAGGGGCACCGCTGGGGACCCCAGAATCTTAATCCGTTGACCAGGTATGCCTGTGATTTTTTTACGAACTTGTGTGTGTGTTTCTGATATGTTCAGCTTCCCTAAAAGAGTCACTCAGATTCTTCTGAGACTAATTGGAAATGTAGCTTCTGGAGGTGAAACAAAGCTATGTACCAGGTGATGTTGCTTTGAGTCTCTGATTTGTAACGAATTTATCTATTCCGGTTCTTTTAAATGAATGCACACATTCATACTGATCACCATATAAGTCAGTGGGGATTGCAATGCTATTTCACAGCTTTTACTTCTTCTCCAGAACCGTAAAAATGATTCACCTAAAACTTGGTGGGGATGTACTTTTGATTAGACTCTAGAACATTTATTCAAATGATCATGCTCCAATAATTTTTGCATTTTTAATTAATTGGTTTTGTTTTGTTTTGTTTTGTTTTTTTTTTGGGGGGGGGCTTTAAAAATCTTTTTCTCCAAAACCACCTAGCCAATTGTTCCAAAGTTGCATGGGACATGTCTGGGGACCCATACGCCTTAGATTGTTCGAAAGCGGACTGTGGAATCTTCTTCAATGTTTTCCACAAAATTGAGTATATCAAAGCTATTTTCGACTTCTTCTGCAGAATTACCATTCACATTGTGCTGAAAGGTTGTGGGAATGTACCTTGTGGCAGAGATATATAAGGCTGTAAACAAGACACATTTGTAAAACGAATGTCAGCAGATCAAAAGTTTAAGGACAGGTAAGACACCAAAAACCTTTGCATGGCCGATTTTGAGATTTTAACGGATTTTACAAGATGAATGTCTTTTGTATTAGTTGTCAAAATTTCAAACTTTTAACTAAAGTAGAAATATGAGGAAAAAGCCTAAAACCACATAGGCATGTGGACATCCGAACGTTCATGTGTCATTCTTTTGGTTTTCAGCCGCCAAACGAAACAATGCCAGCCGTCAATCATACTTAACAGCCTGTCACGTGTCTGCAGGTAGCAACGGCCCATGACAAAAGGAGAGTGGTATCACGGCGACAATGCTAAATCAGGCGAAATGCCGAAAGTATGATTGTGGGCAGGGAAAAGATGCAAACACGCTAACATATCATAGCCTTAGTGGTTAACTTGACAGTTATCTTGCTTGTTTTGCGTTATAATGAAGGGAGACTTTACTGTTCCAAGAGGACCGGGATACGTCAGGCGTCTCCCTTCAAAGGCCATGACGCGATGGATTACCCCAGTGGTCCTGCACACCAAAGACAGGCGGGGCAAAAAATGGTACTTAAACAACAAAACCTACGTACATAATGTTTTATCAAAACCAAGGGATGAGGAAATAAAAGTACAAATAAACACATCGAAGTAAGCATAAACGTGAACAGCAGAGAAAACACACAAAATAGCGTTACAAAAAATCAGGTTGGAAAGATAAAGAAAACTCCTTGAGAAAATAACTACAAAATAATGACAAGCTAAAGGGCCGCCTCTATGACGTCAAACTTTGAAACCATACTGTCGCTGTCTTTCACAGAATTCAAGTGATGATATTAAGAAAATTGAAGTCAAAATTGTATTCTAAGAGAGCACAAAGACACAAAGACCATACGTTTGTTTAAATTGAGTATATATTGTACTTGAACATATCATGGCCAAAAAAATCTAAATAAAAGAATGAAATAAATGAGTTAAAATGAAAATTCAACCAAAAGTGGAATGTGCACACCCAAGAACCTCTTTACAACTGACACATAAATTTCTTGTACTACATTTACACCCCCTCGCACATGTGCTTTAGAAATGCATATAAGTCCAGTTGCCACGCCTTGGTGCCACAAATAATGTTATAGCTGTAAATTACACTAAATGCCTATTACATTAATTTTGAAGGTGTCTTTTCACCTAATTTACCAGCTGTCCAAAAGTCTGCAGGTGCCACGCCCCTGGCACTGATATTTAGAAATGTCCTCCGTGTAGATGTGCACTTGTACACCTTTCCCAAATATGTTCAAACCATATATGTATGCAGGCTTATAGCTAACCAAATTGGAATGGACTCACCCAGTCCTAAATGTTACTGTCCACACACCACCATTACATGTACTGTGACCTTCTCGACAGGTTAACTTTTTATATTGGTAATGTGGGCCATGCAACATCAGTGTAGCATACAGCTACTGCAGTGAAGACAAAGACATTCCTTTTCCAGACACTTCAGTTTTAATTTGCTTCAAATGTTTACTCCTTATTATCCAAAAAATATATATATAAACTTTCAACACACTGTGGTCATTCTGTCATCATTTCCCTGAGATAATACACTGAATTTTGAAGAATATAGGTGTAATTTGGAAGAAATTTTGAAGGGACAGGCCAAAAATGTACTTACTTGTTTGCCAGGCAGGAACCAAAGAGGCAGGGCACGCTAACTTTTTCCCCCTATTTTGAACCACGTGCCCAAGCTACCACAAGGGTTGGCAGGGGTTAATTATAAATTGGCTTTTATCTGGTATTTTATGCTAAAATTCTTACATATGCGTGCACCACAATTATGCAGATTAATGTAATACCAAGTTCTACATGATGTACAGGTTTGGTGCGCAGGATAATACCAAGTTACCAAGTAGAAGCAGCTCAACAGGTTTGTCTCTCAGGCAAATCTACCCCAGGTACTCCCCCATTCATGCATTGTTTTACATTGGAGTATTTCTGCATAAGACCCCATCAAAGTGCTGTTGAGATGCCTGAGAGGGTGAGGGTGCAAAGAGGGGCTCCCTCATGCAGTACATTACAAATATAAAGAACTTAACCTGGTAGCACCCCTTAGTTTCACAAGCTTATAACAGTACATGTAATCATAGATCTTGGCACATCAAATACACATTATAAATACACACAAAAAGATGTTCACTTAGAACATTCATTAGTAACACAAATGAAAACTAGAAAAGATGATTTGCTGCATAGCAAATCAGTGTGTGCGTCTTCAAAGCATATTGGTGTGGCAATGTACAACTATTCCATAACACAGGAGTACAAGCTGGAATGGCATCTCTGTCTATTATAGCTTTGAAGTAATTCAAGATTTAAAAATTTAAATTTCTACAACTTTTAGTTTTAATTCATTAGGTGCGCAATGTTCAGCAACCCCCTAGTAGAAGTTGATCACATGTAGATTGCTCAGTGTTACAATACCCAAAATTTAAACCCAACATGAACCAAATCGGATGAAAATTGACAAAGTTATGGCAAGATGAAACTTTCAAAGGGCCAAATGACCTTGACCTTTGTCCTTTCGAGGTCATATATTCTTATAAAAAGGTGCAGTGTTGCAATACCTACAACTTGAGTCCAAATTGATTAGAACTGGATGGAAGTTATGACTGGATGAGACTTTCAAAGGTCACAATGACCTTGACCTTTGACCTTTAGAGGTCACATGTAAATTCAAAATGTGAAGTGTTACCATAGCTACCATTTGAGTCCAACGTGATCAAAATTGGATAAAAATTGACCAAGTTATGCCTAGAAGAAAGTTACCATGGAAAGTGGCCTTTGACCTTGAAGTGACCTTTGACCTTGAGATGACCTCTACCTGAAGCGAACCTTGACCTCAAAAATGACATTTTGGCTTAAAGTTGAACTTTGACCTTGACATGACCTTTGACCTTGACATGACCTTAACATTTGAGATGACCTTTACCTTGCTATGATCAAACTCCTATACACTGGGAACCACATCTACTATAGTATATAAGATATTGAAGATTTAAAACTTTAATTAGCCCTCATTTGCATAATTTTGAAAAGCATGACCTCTCATTATAAAAAGACCAGACTTTATCCATAGAAGTATAATTGTGCCAAGTTTGGAGTTTCTACATGTAATACTTTTCAAATGAAATGTCAGACAAATTTGCCTGTAAAGAAAGAAAGAAAGAAAGAAAGAAGAAAGACAGAAAGAAAGAAAATTCATAGAAAAAGAGAAAAGTGTGTGTCGACACACACACTTAAATTGGCTGGAAGTACCCACATGTCACCCCCACAGCACAATGCGTGATGTCTAGCTGCTGAAACAAGAGCCTATTCAAACAACAAGCTATACTGATAAAGACTGATTGTCAGTCATACAGAAAGGGTAGCTGGACAGGCACAGTCCCAGGCTGTTGACATATAAGCCACATATGCACACTGCAAAGGAACAAACTGATTTACAAACAATCTGGTTAGAGGTTGTTACAGTACTGTATGTGCTTGTTACTGGTATAGCTGTATTACTCTTGGGCTGGACCCATACTGAAGAACCACATGTAAATGTCACAAATGTCCACTGAAACATGCTTCCATAATGTTCCACCATCTCTGTATGGCTGGACCCACAAGCTTGTCCTAGTAGTAGTACAGTGTTGGAGTTGGCACCAAAACCCTAGGCTGTACACCATATGTCTACTGGTTGCCTGTACCTGGTAGGTGTAGCCACTCCCTCTGTCTCTTTGCCTCCAGTTTGGAGACCCTGACTTGTATTGACTTGCTGACACTTGCCTAAACTATGGCTGATATGTGTGCTGATGATGTGAATATCTCTCACAGTGGAACTGTCTTTCCCTGTTCAAAGTTCCCAAGCAAGTGGTTTCTCTGGTTTCACACCCAGGTATATATACCAAGGCCTTAACCCTGACCTTAAAGCATTATGGGTACAATAAAGTTGAACCCTACTGGTTAAACCCAACTGGTCAAACCAGTTTCATGAGTTAAATCATTAATTATAAATCTGACCACTGGAGGTCACTGAACTCCAAGCCAACTGATATGATAGAACTGGATTAACATAATAGCATGTACTTCTGACACTGTCGCTGTTTGACAGATCGATGAATAATGTTTTCTGTACTTCAAAGGCTCTTTTATTCATGTGATTGGCCAAGAATTGATTGACAACCTCCCCAAATGTTAACGGACGATGTTTACTACGTTTTGTACAAATATCAGCTCAACGTGATCAAATGGTATTGTTTCAGAGGCAAATGATCAACATCGAAGGCCTTCGAAGCTTGTTTTCGTAGAAAGGATAATAGGACGAGAACACCCATCTAAGAATGGTTATTCCAAGAAAACGGCTGGGCAAAATTTAAATCCGGTTAACGACTTTTTATTCTGTGATGTCTGAACTGCAAAAACTATTTAGCGATTTTCTAAATTTTGCTTCGTTCTTTTTGTATGAAATGAAGAAATTGAACATCCTGAAAACCAAAGGGAAAATTGAAACGTCAAACTTTGAGGATGGATAACAGAAAAACGAAACCAAACATAAAAAATCGCAGGATCGTTTTTTTGTTGCTAACATGTCAGCATTAAGATGCAAGTGTAATTATGATTTTATCACAAATAATTAGTGATTTATATCGACATTTATGGGATGGATGCTTCGCGGTCAACTTTCAATTGTTTATTCAACAATTAACATCACAGACACCCAAGTACGGGACATATTAATTCTTTGGAGTATGAAGATTCCACACATATATGATATGTTATCCTAACGCAAATACATTTTGAGCTAGGATTGACTAACATGGGATTTATTGTTGGTGTCTTACCTGTCCTTAAGATTTGGTGATCTTGATAATGGAAAATTCCCCAACGACTATTCAGTCCTTTCCGCCACCACGGGTAAATATCTGTATTGTTTCAATCTGTCTATGATATATATATATATATATATATATATATATATATATATATATATATATATATATATATATATATATATATATATATATATATATATAACAGATACAAAAAGTAAAGTATATATACCCTGTCACATGCTTGAATTATAATCATAAGCAAAATAACAATGTGAACATTTTATTACATTGTATATATGGATCTATAATATTCAGTATTAGCTTTCATACCATACCTGACACCAAATAGAGTTCAGGTCTTCATTAACTGTGGATATTCGAGCTGTATGTTTACTATATAGTGGTCAGAGAAGTAGGTGAGAAGAAAGGAATAACTGCAGTAGTGTTCCTGTATTTTTCTCGGAAGGCACGCATGACACAAGCTTGATCCAATTACATGTGATTTCTGTGGATGATTGAATGATAAAGTGTATGTTGCCATGAAAATTTTAAGTGTATTACTTGCTGGTGCAAAGCATCAAAATTGAAGTCACCAAGTGTGACAAAGTCTTGCATACTTTCTAATGAGTTTGACAATATTACCTCGGCTACTCACTGATGGAGATTTGTAAATCAAGATGAAAGATATTGATAAAGAGGTAGAGCTTCTGCAGCTATGTAGGAGGAATCAAATTCAGTAATTTGGCTCTCTGACCTTGGGAATTGACTCAAGGTCACCCATTTGCATACTTGATAAAGCTCCTATAGAAGGCTATATTCCTGTGCAATATGAAATCCCTGGGTTTAAAACGTCTTGAGTTATTATGCGGAAAATAAGTCGGCTAAAAGGTCTCTGCGTGGCGACCTTAGCATTTTGGGAAAGGTCATCCATGTTCTAAGTTTACCAAGCCCTAATAGAAAAGTGTATTCATGTTCAAATATTGAGGTCCTACGTTAATTCTGAGTTAAGATGCAGAAACCAAATTCGTTGCTGTCGCCTTGTGACCTTGGGAATTTGGTCAAGGTCACCCATCTTCAAACTGAACCGAACCTTGAATAAGGACTATCATCCCGTGCAAAATGCAGGTCCTATCAGAAAAACTGTTCCAGTTATCATGCAGAAAACAAAACTTATTGTAGTAGCTCTGTGACCTTGGAAATAGGATCAAGGTCAACCATCTTCAAACTTTATCTGGCTCATATTAGGGAGCATATACTTGGGCAGTATCAAAGTCCTCTCTCAAACAATTTTTGAGTCATGGTGCAGAAACCACAGTCCAGCAACCTGTGTGCTGACCTTGAGAATTGGGTTAG
>OZ026619.1:58060419-58085419 GCA_964020975.1 Hermodice carunculata
AGTCCAGCAACATGTGTGCTGACCTTGAGAATTGGGTTAGGGTTATTTATATTCTAATTTTATCAAGTCCTTATAGAGGACACTTATCATGTACAATATTGGTGTCCTAGGTTACATTCTAAGTTAGGGTGGTGCAAAAACCAAATTCACCAAAGTGGCATTGTGACCTTGGAAATTAGGACAAGGTCACCCTTCTTTACAGCCGATCTAGCCCGAATAGAAGACTAAACATCTTCAAAATAAAACCTCTGGCTCAAAAAAATTCTGCAGTTATTAAGCAGAAACTAAATTCGGCAATGTAGCTCTGTGACCTTGGGAATTGACTCAAGGTCACTAACTTCAGAAATTGACCTAGCTCTTATAGAAGTCTATTTTTCTGTACAATATGGAGGCCTAGGTGTAAAAAATCTGTAGTTTAAATGCGAAATCTGAGTACACTAATTAGACCCTATATGTGAATTTGGTCAGGGTCATACATCTCCAAAGCTGACAAACCTCTAATTGAGGACTATTACCATATGCAATATTGCTGTCAAAACTTTATTTCTTAGGTACAAGGTAGAACCCAAGTTCACTAAAGTTGTGACCTTTGAATTTAAGGTCACCCATCGTCAAACTTCACCTAGCCATTGATATGGACTATAATTCTGTGTAATATACAGGTCCTATCATTAAAACTTTTGTAGTTATCTTGCGGAAATCAAATCTTATAATAGTACCTCTGTGATTTTGTAAATAGGTTCAAGGTCAACCGCCTTCATTATTCACTTAGCCCTTATATGGGAATATACACCGGGCACTGTCAAAGTCCTTCCTTGAAAAAGTCTTGAGTTTTGGTGCGGAAACCACAGTTTCTCTACGGACCCACTGACTGACTCACATGAGCAAAGCTATATGCCCCTCCTACTTGGGGGTGGGTGGGGGTGGGGGTGGTGAGCATAACTAAGCAGTGATATAATAATGAAGTGCCCTGAATTTTAAAGAGCTTTTAAATTTGGGGACGTGTTCGTTGATGCATACAGTCGATGGGGGTTGCAATGGTATTTCATACTTTTTACTTCTCCAAAAGCATCAGCCAGATTCACTTCAAACTTAATTGGAATGTAATTTAGATGGTTCTCTATTGAGTTTATTCTAATGGTCATGCTCCAGTAATTTTTCATTTGTTTATGAGTGTTTATGTTTCGTTTTTCGTGAAATCTTATAAAAGGGTCTTCTCCAAAAGTGTTTTTCATGATTTTTTTTATGTCTTTATACTATTTTGGATTTCTTGCCACTTTTCATCTCCAAAATGATGGCTACAACTTTGTGAGTGTGTGAAGACTTTGATATCGCAAGCAGTCATAATAGTCTTACAGGAACGTGACCTTGATAATATTTCGAAGCTCGCATGACCACGTCAGTATCTTATGCAAGGTCAGCTAAGCACAGGACTGTCACAGTTCTCTAGTTATAACGCCGGTGTGCGAACACAGATATTTGTTTTTCCCTGTCTTTCATTCTTCTTTCTTTTTTTTCTTTTATTTCTTTTTCTTTCTTTTGTCCCTCCACGGCGTTGTTGTCAGATACCGTAAAAGCGACGGCTTTTAGAACTGGTGGAAACACTGCACCGCCGCTGAAATTTGGCACCTTACATTATATTTGAAGGAAGCTAAAAATTATGCAAATTAGGAGCAATTCAAATTTGAAAGTTCCATATCCTCAGACCTATTGTATATAGAAATTTCAGGTTGTGTATACACGTTTGTAACATCGGTTAATGCTTGAAAAATGAAAAAACCTACAGCATTTTAAAATTATGCTGATTAGGGCACATGGAAACCCTTGACCTCTTCAAATCTATAATAAGCAGAGTTGCCAGCCGAATTGCAATTTATAGATTTGTGCTATAGGTGTATTCAATGGACCATGGACCGAAGCTATAACATTAGATTTTTATATAAATTTGTCAAATCCACAAATATAAATTCCTGGCATCTTCAAAATTACCATACATAGAAGTGCCGATATCACTTTAAGATATTGGTTTGTGCTATAGCCCCAATCAATTCACCATGAGCCAAAGTGTGTACTTTTACTTTATGCGAATTAGGCAAATACGCATAATTTCAATCTTTAATATCTTCAAAAGGGCTCAAATAGAGGTGTCATTCCAATTTCAATTTAATAGATTTGTATTATGAGCATATCCAATGAACAAAGAACAAAAGTTGGACAATTTTAATCTTTAAAATAAGGGACGTAAGCAAAATTCAAATCTTGAATATCTTCAAAACTACTAAAGAGAGAATTGCAATGCCAACCACAATTTGCAGAATTGTGCTGAAGACCAACTTCCTAAACACTGACCGAAAACTTCAGCTTTACAAATAATGCAATATGAATTCTAAAATGATAAAAACTTTAAACAGTTGAAAACAGTACGTGACTAAGATATTAAACATAAAGTGCCATTCCATTTACTAGCTCCCTGTTTTGTACAGTGGCGTATCATTTACACATCAAACGAAACTTAAATCTGGATAATCTTGCACACACATTTCAATATTGAAAAACCGTTTGATGTAAATCATGACAGACATAATTATTAAAGTCTATGACAAAATAACCCATGAGTCTGAAGACAGGATGACAGAAGACAGCTTCTTTATCCTGTAGTGCACATAGTGTCCTGGCTATTTATTATACATATATATATATATATATATATATATATATATATATATATATATATATATATATATATATATATGTGTGTGTGTGTGTGTGTGTGTGTGTGTGTGTGTGTGTGTGTGTGTGTGTGTGTGTGTACTTTTACAACAAATGGTGCTTCACAGCAAATCTGACTGGTTGCCTTCGAAAATGAGGACAGTTTAAAAAGCTACGTTTTGCCATTGTGAAACATAAGCCAGATTTTGTGTATAAGCCTAATTTGCATTAATTAAAATGCTTTTCTTCCTGGTTCTTTGAATGTGGCCATGTCACAAACTTAACAACTGAAGTTGAATGACACCAACATCTACAAAATGTTTTGAAGCAATTCAACATTTTTATTTTATGTATTTGCCCAATTTGCATAAATAAAAATTGTACAATTTTGGATCATTTCAAAACTTCTAAATTGAAGTTGAAATGGCAATTCTATTTATTATATTTTTGAACCTATTCAAGATTGAAATCTAGCAAAATCACCTCACTTGCATAAATTATAATCATATAACTGTGGTTCATGGTTTGTTGCATGCAGCTTTGCCACAAACCCATAAATTGAAGTTGGAATGGCATCTCTAGCTTTAATATTATGAAAGATATTCAACTCGTAAATTTTTTCATCCCAGTGCAATTTGAAATCCTACAACTTTCATTTGCTGTCCATTATATTGGCAGGTGTCACAAACCTGTTCATGCACATTGAAATTCTGTGTCTATCTGCAATAGTTCGGAAGATATGGAGCTTTGAAAATTTTAATTGCCCCTAATTTGCATAATTATAAATATCATGACTATTCCAAAGAGATGCACACTTTCACTGGTTAGGTCAGTCACCAATGCAAGTTTGGTGGTTTTCAGAATAATAGTGTCTGAGAAAACTTGGTCGTAAAGAAGAAAGAAGAGAGAGAAAGAAAGTCAGTAAGAAAGAAAGAAGGAAAGAAAGAAAGAAAGAAGAAAGAAAGAAAGAAAGAAAGAAAGAAAGAAAGAAAGAAAGAAAGAAAGAAAGAAAGAAAGAAAGAAAGAAAGAAAGAAAGAAGAATTCTTGAAAAAAATTCTCAGCCACACAATACCAGTGCTTAGGCCTACTTATACAGTGAAACCTCTTTACACTGGGCATCCTTGGGACCAGAAGAAGGTGTCCACTTCATAGATGGTCAGCCCTTCTGGGCAGTATGGATTGGTATATGTGCATGTACATGTACATTATTCATGCATGCACATATACATGTACAGTGTATGCATATTTTAATTCAAGTGGATGCGATACATGTGATACAGAACTGTATTTGTTCTTTTATTGCATAAACAAATTTTAGCAGACACTCTCTTGATACTACATATATACATGTACCTGTGAACTGAGACAAGCTATATATTGTCTCAGTATTCCTGGTCTTGGGTATGAAGAACAGGCTTCATCTCACTGGTTTCAAGAAAATTAAGACATAAAAGTGTCCACTGAGATGACACAAATCTACACACTGTATCAAAATTCACAAAGATGTGAAAACAGTCATTGAGGACTGGAAGAGAGCACTTTGATGGGTCTAGCCATCTCAGCACTGTATGTTGTCTATTTATAACAGAGGGTACACTCAGATTTGTTCTTGCCTAGAAGTCCAGTACCTGTCTTTCCTTGGGACTGATAGGCCCAGCAGACTCATAGCCTCTGGCAGAAACAGACCAGCTGGGACACCAGTCTCTATCATGGTGCATTGACAGCTCTGTCCAGCACTAGTGGGAACTGCAGTCTGCCTGGTACATATAGTAGCATGAAGCAGATCTTTTCCTGCATGAACAGAACGATATTCTCTGTATTTTGTTGGAAACTGAATTACCCAGTGGTTGGGAGTCCCCCCTCCCCTCCCCCATTTGCTACAAGATCCCAAACCTTCCAAACCATACACCTAGCATGCATGAATAGACGGCTGCCTATGAGACAGGGTCCAACTAATTTACTGTGAATGCAAAATGGTTGCCCAGCACCATTGAGGTCTGTGCAGCTTGAAACAAGCAGTGGAAGCCCTGGTGCATGTGTATTGTTGGGGAATTCGGTGAATTCAGCACACATTAAAATTCCCCAACTTTTGTTTGCAGGCGATTGGATTTGTCATATGTTTTTAACGTACATGTGTAAGTTAAACCTTTGTGTCTATCTCCGATGGTGTTGAAGATATGGAGCTTTTAAAATTTTAATTGCCCCTGATTTGCATAATTTTAAACTCATGACTATCCCAAGCCAGGTGCTCAATTTTACCGGTACGTCAGTCACCATGGCAAGTTTGGTGGTTTTCCGAGTAAAAGGGGCCGAGAAAAACCTATGGACTAATCTGGCCGTTAAGAAGAAAAAAGAAAGAAGGAAAGAAAAAAAGCATTCTTATAAAAACAAAATGTTTCGGTTTGCACCCAAACATAATAAAACTGTCTGGGGCGCAGAGGCAAGTGTGAACAAATAAAGAAGCAAAGATACAGGATAACGCGCATTCATTTAACCCTTACAGCCCAAAGCTACCAACTGAGTCATGAGCTGTCCTGAGTGCTGTCAGAATGCAATGCATGCACCGTGTGCTGAGGGATATTAATATTAATATCCAAGAAAAAATGTCAACCAAAAATCACTACTTATCATCTAGGCCTGCTGGTACCTGAATAAAAAATTCTCTGCATGCAACATTTGGATAGAATAGTTGGTTACAGTAATTTAACTAAGCACTACCAGACTCACTTATTGTGGTGGAAGTTAACTTTGCTTGTTGCCCATGTGACATGCTCTGTTGATTAAGCACAGGTGCAAGGCTGGCCAAGTCGAAACCAGACATTGCAGCCATGAAGCATGAAGGAATAAATTCCCTAAATCCATGCATGCAATGATAAAGTCAAATTACAGTGGAACACAAGTTGCTGATGGTAAAAAAGAAAGTGGGATACAGGAGAAAGAGGAGCCCATGGAGGAAAACTGTAAGAGGGGAAATAGAGGAGCCCATGGAGGTATACTGTAAGAGGCGAGATAGAGGAGATGATGAAGGTATACTGTAAGAGTAGAGATAAAGGAGCCCATGGAGGTATACTGTAAGAGGGGAGATAGAGGAGCCCACGGCGGTATACTGTAAGAGCGGAGATAGAGGAGCCCATGGAGGTATACTGTAAGAGGGGAGATAGAGGAGCCCACGGAGGTATACTGTAAGAAGGGAGAAAGAGAATCCCATGGAGGTATACTGTAAGAGCGGAAATAGAGGAGCCCTTGGAGGTATACTGTAAGAGCGGAAATAGAGGAGCCCATGGAGGTATACTGTAAGAGGGGGATAGAGGAGCCCATGGAGGTATACTGTAAGAGCGGAAATAGGGGAGCCCATGGAGGTATACTGAAAGAGGGGAAATAGAGGAGCCCATGGAGGTATACTGTAAGAGGGGAGATAGAGGAGCCCACGGAGGTATACTGTAAGAGGGGAGATAGAGGAGCCCACGGAGTTATACTGTAAGAGGAGGGATAGAGGAGCCCTTGGAGTTATACTGTAAGAGGGGGGGATAGAGGAGCCCATGGAGGTATACTGTAAGGGGGGGGGGGTGAGAGGAGCCCATGGAGGTATACTGTAAAATACCTCCATGAGGAGACTAACTGCGTTCAACGTTCATTTTGGTTGAAAACATTTGGCGTAATTTTTATGTGGCTCCAGTAATATTCTTTCTGTTACGTTACCATGGAGCATACCATACTGTGAGAGAAAACAGACAAGTTGGTTCAAGGCAAGAGTTGATCATTTTGGTTTTGTGTATGCCAACCATGTTTCCTGTGTCACTAGTTAAAATCATACCTTCTGGTTTCAAGATGATTTAGAACATGAAAATATGTTAATAAGCAGGAAGAAAACTACCTTTGGGACTATTGATACCTTTATGTTAATTATTCCTTTGTTTATTATCCATTATGTGTAGATCTACTGGATGAATAGAGGGCTGCATCCATCTTGCACCCACTCTTAGCCTCTTGGTTGTTTCAAGAGCAAAACGTCCTGTCTGGTGTAGGTTTTGCAGCTTGTAGGACTGGTGTCAGGTCACGATCAACATAACTCACGGCATAAAGTACATGGTCCGAAATAACGAAGTTATATAATAATAATAATAATAATAATAATAATAATAATAATAATAATAATAATAGTAATAATAATAATAATAATAATAATAATAATAATGATAATAATAATGATGATGATGATGATGATGATGATGATGATGATGATGATGATGATGATGATGATGATGATGATGATGATGACCATCATCACCATTATTATTTTTATTATTACATATGTAGTGAAAATTAACAACCCTAGTGTGTATTGAGCTGGTACCATTACTGAAAACTTTTCAAATTAAATATCCTGTTTGTCAACCAATAAAAAGTAGTAAAGCAACATTCAATTAGGTTTCAGTGCTCCGGCACGTGTGTAGAACAGTGGTGATCTGTAGCCAGCTTGTGAACAGATTACGTTTAAATGTTTATATTTTCCAAATGTTTAATGAAATTAGTGACGTGCTAGGGCATGAAATAACATGCATGGATCTATATGAGGCATAATAACAACGTAACAACAGGGAAATCTTTGAACTTTATATATATATATATATATATATATATATATATATATATATATATATATATATATATATATATATATATATATATATATACATACATACATATATTTGGGGCACTCTCTCGACTGCGCCCCCTCTTCAGTGCGGCAACCTTTTCGCATTAATGGCTGCATGGAAATTTTCAGATGGCCAAACTTTTTGATCTTTGACCTTTATTTTGAACTCAACATGATCAAAATTGGATGGAAAATGTAGTAAGGGCATATATAAATCTTCAGATGACTTAATGACCTTGACTTTTGACATTTGGAGGTCAAATGCAAAGTACATAAATATGTATCGCTGCCATTTGGAGCCAGCATGATTAAGGTCGATCAAAACTGACATACTTATGGCTAAAATATCTGAATCTTCGGGTAGTCAAATGACCTTGACTTTTGACACTTAAAAGTCATATGTAAATTTGTACATTAAGGCTTGGAGATTAGCTATGTAACAAAGTTAACATCGTGCAAATCTATTGATAACTTTGGGAGAATAAGCCAAAATCCGTTTTCCACAACTGGGTCATGATGCCGGCAAAATTAGATAAAAATAGCAAGCTGAATACACCAAATAAAAGAGACAATAGTAGAGATTTAAACGTTAGCCTATAATCTTCCAAAGTTCATTGGCAACTCAAAGTTATGACCTTCCAAACATTGACACAATAATAAAACTGGTAAAGGTTGTGACCTTGAAAATACGGGACACAGTAACATATCAAATACCAGATGCCAATTTTCAGTACACGATTGTTATCCTGCTGGAAAAGTTACTCGCAGGCGCCAGTCGCCTCTGCGATTTCGCACGTGCAAAGTATTTTGACCAGAAAAACTGTTGTTTTTTTTTTCAAACGGTGATGTGAGTTTGACCTCCAAACTTAACGAGATAAGTGGTCATTGGGTTTTTCTCTGCCCCGATTCCAGCTATCCATAGAGCTCAACATCACTCAAATCGGTTGATTGAAGCCCTAGTCAAAAATGTGGATTGTTGGGAAATTCACTGAATTTAGCATACATTAAAATTACCAAACTTTTGTTTGCATGCATTGGATTTGCCAGATGTCTTAAACCTATATGTGTAAGTTAGAACTTTGAGTCTATCTATAATATTTTTGAAGAGATAAAGCTTTTGAAATTTTACTTGCCCATAATCTGCATTATTTTAAACATGGTGACTATTCCAAGTTAGGTGCCTAATTTCACTGGTGGGTCAGTCATAATGGCAAGTTTGGTGGTATTTGGAATGATAGTGTCCGACAAAAACTCCGGATAAATTTGGAAGAAAGAAAGAAAGGGAGAGAGAGAGAGAGAGAGAGAGAGAGAGAGAGAGAGAGAGAGAGAGAAAGAGAGAGAGAGAGAAAGAGAGAGAAAAAGAGAGAGAGAAAGAAAGAAAGAAATGTCTGGGTTGGCACCCAGATATAATGAAATTTAAAATGTGCCATATCAAACTTTCGATTAATTTCTGGTCGATTCAGAAGCGTCTATATACACCTTGATAAAAAAGTACTCTTAAGTGCAAGAAAATTAATGTTGACCTTGGTGGCAGGCGACGGACCGAGTGTCGCCCCTCGTAAACCATGGTCAACCGAGACCGAAGGTCTTGGTTGACAACGGTTATCTCAGGTGTTTAGACTTATATAATGTGCACCAGGGCTGTGTGATTATAGGCTTATGTCACACGTGACGTGGGATAACTAATGAGAACGAAAACAAGCATGATATATCAGATAGGCGTTGAAAGTCGGCCTAAGATATAAATAAATATATATATATATATATATATATATATATATATATATATATAATGGGTGATAACCTATTAACCATAGAACAAATAAAATTTTACATAGTCGGAAGGTGAGTGGTTTACCACTTTCTCTCACTTCGGTCACTCGCACTTTTCCCACCAACAACGATCCCTCGTGACCATAAAACTTGATAACCCACCCACTCTCAGCCATGTAAGTTTCCTTATTTGCATGGTGGCAGCAAGGGTTTCATGCACCCCATAAAATTTTGTCATTTGTTTACATGATGGACATAGATCTGGCCTGCAACGTGTATTATATATACAACCAAACAACCACTACAAAAGCGAAGTGATCTCTCCTTTTCTAGTCTCGTTGTTTACACACACACACACACACACACACACACACACACACACACACACACACACACACACACACACACATATATATATATATATATGTGTGTGTGTGTTTAGATATATATATATATATATATACACTTTGTAACTCCCTCTGTGGTAGGTCAAACAAAATAATATCTATGTTTCCCCTAACCCGACCCACCCTCTCTAAAACCTACCGACCCACCACATCTGCTTGCAAACAAATATGTAATTGTGTTTCCCATACCCAACTAAACGATCTGTGAATGCCCCAACCCATATACCTTTTAATGCCCCAACCCATATATCTTTCAATAAACCTTTCCTTGTGTTTTAAAGCCATAAATCTATCAGTTTTATGCTTTTAAACACAAGGAAAGTCAACTGCGTTATTGCATGTAAATAAATAAAATAAAGAAATAAATAAAATTTCCCTAGAACCTACCTACCGACCCATTTTTTTCAGCGTGTAGAGGGAAACACAGGTATAATTTTGTTTGGACTTAGGAAATGTAATGCCGGACTCCCAAGAAAAAGTTGTATGAAATGTTCAAAAATAAATTATATATATATATATAAATATATATATATATATATGTATGTATGTTGTGTAATACACAAATGGAGCAAAAATATTCAGCAGGTACTATTTCCGTATCAGACATGGGGCAATGGACATGAATGGCAAAAAGGTCAGAGAGTGTAATCTGGTTGGGGCCAGTAAGGCGAATGTATGAAGATAAGAAACACAGCGGGCCGGATGCATCATTTGCATGCTAAAATAAAGTAGTAAAGGTATACAGTTTTATAATCTTAATGTCAATAGCCCTAATGCAATAGCTGTATTTGGCGCACATTGGTCTGGACCAGTTCACTGTATGGCATTCTGCTGGCGATACCGAACATGCAGGGATGAACACGGCGCATGAATGTTGATTTACAGCCAAAATTTTCGTCCCTGTCGCCAGATAACGGTGACAGTCGGCCAGCATGTTAAGGGTGAACTGGTGGAAAATTAGATGTTTTTAACGTTTGTGGGAATAAAGAATACTTGTTCCAAACATACTCCTTCTTATATCAAACTCAGTGGGCGATGTACAACTTGGACATGTTCAACAGTACATTGTATAGAAGTTGCTAATTTGGAAAGGGAGACATACGTTTGTCATGTTTGATACGTGAAAGTACCTACATATTTATCGATACTTTCTGATTGAAGGACCTATGCGGCGCCGCACCATATGTAAATATTTGCCTTACTTCGTTTATCCTCCATAACAGGTCGAGTGAAATTCACTGCTCTCCTTTACAAAAGTTGGGCAACCACCCCCCTACCAAAAGAAAAAAAGAAACAGCAGAAAAAAAAAACCCAAAACAAGTGGGGTGGGATCGGGGAAGGGGAGAAAAAAGTGCAAACCGGAAAATCTCGGCGGACCTTAAAATGCTTTACATTACTGGGTCAGGGCCGAAACGGAAGCGATGTGCTAGGTTTGAGATTTTTTTCTATCTTGCAAAAAACAAAACAATTTTCAAAACTTTTTTTTAATTAAACTATTGTTAGTTTTAAACAGTGGTGAGCATGACAAAAAGGGAATATAATTCCATTGCCTTGTTACTTGAGTCGTAAAGATTGCTTGCTGTGAAATTACGTTTATGTTCTAAAGACATAAAAACAACGAAGTGAAGTCAAACCAGACAAAACCCAACCCCTACGGCTTAACCCAGGATAACCCAGGATAACCCAGGATAACCCGGTAAACCTAACATAAATTTAACTGACAATTTTGTTCCTAAAATTCAACAAAATACAGCAAATTGCACTTCAAAAACTGTCCCCATATTCTTCCAAAACGACTTCACGCCTACGATGCTTATTTCATCACACTGTCGCAAAAAGCAAATTAACTCTCAGGACCACCCCACCCCAACCCCGATAGTTCCTGGATCTGCTGCTGTATCCCTTTGTGGGTGAGCATGAAAAATCAAACTCGTATAATTAATGCAAAGAGTATAATGCAATATACCCGTATGATGTCCTGTACTGTAAACATAATGAAATACTTCAGCAGACCATGTAAGATTCGCCTTAATGTTTGGAGATTCGTTGATTTTCTAGAGTCAGATTTTATCAACATGGCTCAGTGTCTATCATTTGCTGCCTGAAAATAAACACTGTCTGTCTTGCTAAATGTCCTCTCTTGCATAATTTATTTTCGAAGTAAAGTTTAAAATTACGACAATTGACTTGAATACATGTTGTATATTTGAAGGCTCCATGGCAGGTAGGTCGTCACTGAAGCACAATTATACAATTATCTTAAACATCCGGTTTGCTAAGTTTGCAAATGTTTGGATTTATGGCGCTTTTGTTATGTATATGTAAATGTATAAACAGAGACTTGTTTTTCCCGATATTCTTTGTTATGTCTGTTTTTTGAGCACAGGCGTATAGTTTTTTTTATATTATTTCCTTCCTTTTTTCTTTCTTTCTTTCTTTCTTTCTTTCTTTCTTTCTTTCTTTCTTTCTTTCTTTCTTTCTTTCTTTCTTTCTTTCTTTCCTCATTATTGTTGAATAATGATGACTTCTTCAAAACTTTTGAAGAGAGGTATACTATTCTAACTTCAATTTATATGTTTATGCTATGGGTCCATCCCATGTTTAGTGACCGAAAACTGTATGTCAATTTTTTTATTTTACTTTGGCAGATACACATGTTATTCTACTGATCTGATCTGCATAATCTTTAGATAAAAGTATCCCCATTCTTAAGAAAATTAATAGAAAATATCCCGAGTAGGCTTTATTTTAATTTTAGGTTTATGCTGATTTTGGTATTTATAACAACAGAAAATGATTCGTAACTGTTCTGAAATTGTACAGGCTGACAATACCATTGTCGTTTGACACCAAGTGACAGACGAAAAAGCTTTGTTCTTTTTCACATTTGTTTGCGGTCAAACTTTCTTTATTGCAGGTCCAGTCATAAGTGCCTTGCACGAAATCCGTGCGCACTGATACGTGTACATTGATCTTTTTCCACTCATTGTGTTTTGTTCGAGTGCAAAGTGAGCCATGTGGCGCATCAACACCACAGTGACAATAATGCTTGTGAAGTTTCTTTTTCTTACTTGTGTTTCCCTTTTTTCTGTTCACCGAGCGGAATTGAACTCCCCTGTCGAACACATTTCTTCAATGCTGGAAGCAGGACCATCATGTACTACGCTGTTAGGATTAGGGTCGCAAACAGTCGTTTGTGCAGTCATTGTTTCAGAGTGGCAACATGTTACCTTGATTTTGCCAGGAATTGCGACAAAACATGCTTTATATCAAGCTGTGTAGTTATGGAGAAGGATTTATAAAAGCTTTACAGGTTGTTTCCTAATCCATGTTTCTTTGAAATAAAATATGTTTAAACCATAACAATTTGAAGTTGAATATCTCCAAGCTTATTATAGATAGGGTGCCATTCCTAGTTCATCAGGATGCATTATATCCGCGCTTCTACCAGAATATGTGCAAACTGGTTACTGTTATCTACTCCCATGGTATTATGCAAGCATTTTGCATGCATGATAAATAAGCCCACACTTTCATAATCTGTCTTCTAGGCAACTTGATATCAATAATATAACCAAGGAGAGTAGAGGGAAGTTCCTCTAGAACCCAGAATTCCAAAGAAACATTTGCATACAGCACAATCGCACAAACACTTCAATAATGCAGCATAAAAATGACTCAAAATAAATGCTGCGAATATCCCTACAATGGCCTAGTTTATGTATACAAATACATACCAATAAATTGAAACACAAATCATAAAAAAACCCGTCACACACACTCACACACACACACACACACACACACACACACACACACACATATATATACACACACATACATACATACATACATATATATATATATATATATATATATATATATATATATATATATATTGCTTTTGTGCAGTTCCCTTACCTTATTCTTTATCAAGATATTGATTTAAATGTCCCTTTCTTAAGTGCTTAATGACCTTGAATAATAGGTCAAGGTGACACAATCATTGGATCATGATGACCAATAGCGTAGGTCATCAAGTCAAGGGTGTGAAGAAAGACCATGTGTCAAAGCAATGAAATAATCGTGATGTTTGAGATCCGTTGTGATGGCTGTGCAAGGAAAGAGGCTTGAGATAGTTTGTCAACCAAGGAAACATTTGTGATGGTCGTGGGTAATTAAGGGTTATAAAAAGAAACAAGATAATAGAAAAGAAAGAAACAAAGAAACAAAAAAAAAAAAAAAAGAAAGATAGAAAGAAAGAAAGAAAGATAGAAAGAAAGAAAGAAAGAAAGAAAGAAAGAAATCAAGAAAGAAATAAAGAAACAAGCAATCAAACAAATTATCCATAAAATTGTAGGTGGGTCAATATAGAGCCGATTAAAATGTCTTTACAAAATAAAAGAAATAAGTGACAATAAATGATGTTAACAGCAAAATTGAAAACAGCTGAGACTAAAAGTGGTCAGTTTTGGTACTGACCCTTTTCACATAAAATTTGGGTTTTGGCACATAGGTGTACTCTTTAGCAAGCATATGGCTTGCTGGTCCACTGTTACAGGCAAGAACGTGACATACATGGCATAACCTCAACCAAAAATATATGGAACTAGAAAGGAAGATTTGCTTCAAAGCAAATCTGTCTGTGTGACTTCCAAAGTTGTAAATATTAAATGGTATCAAATTTTGTGCTTTGGTACTTCACATTCCATTAAGCTTATGGCTGGATGAAAATTTCAAAGGCCCAAATGACCTTGACCAATAACCTTTATCGGTTACTTATAAATTGCAAAAATGTACAGTGTTACAAAACCCACAATTTAAGTCCAACATGATTAGAATTGGATGGACATTGGCCAAGTTATGACTAGGTGAAACTTTAAAAGGTCCAGATGACGTTGATCTTTGACCTTTGAGTGTCAAAATGTAATTTTCAAAATGCGCAGTGTTGCTAAAGCTACAATTTGAGCCAAACATGATCAAAATTGGACAAAATTGACCAAGTTATGGCTAGAAGAAAGCCACCATCGAAAGTGGCCTTTCACCTTGAAATGACCTTTGACCTTGAGATGACCTTTACCTGAAGTGAACTTTGACCTTTAAAATGATATTTGACCTAAATTTGGCCTTTGATCTTGACATGATCTTTGACCTTGACATGACCTTGACATTTGAGATGACCTTTGCCTTGATATGATCGAACTCCAATACACTCGGAACTACATCTACTATAGTATATAAGATACTGAAGATTTAAAGCTTCAATTAACCCTCATTTGCATAATTTTGAAAAGCATGACCTCCCATTATAAAAAGACCTGACTTCATCTATAGAAGTATAATTGTGCCAAGCTTGGAGTTCCTACATGTAATACTTTTCAATTGAAATGTCGGACATATTTGCCGGTAAAGAAAGAAAGAAGAAAAAGAAAGAAAGAAGAAAGAAAGAAAGAAAGAATTCCTAGAAAAACATTATGTCTGTGTTGGCACACAGACATAACTAGGAAAGATGATTTCCTGCATAGCAAATCAGTGTGTGTGTCTTCAAAGCATATTAGTATGGCAATGTATAGCTTCTTTCTTTCTTTCTTTCTTTCTTTCTTTCTTTCTTTCTTTCTTTCTTTCTTTCTTTCTTTCTTTCTTTCTTTCTTTCTTTCTTTCTTTGGCACACAGACATAACTAGGAAAGATATTTGCTGCATAGCAAATCAGTGTGTGTGTCTTCAAAGCATATTAGTATGGCAATGTACAGCTATTCCATAACACAGGGATAGAAGTTGGAATGGCATCTTATCTATTATAGCTTTGAAGTTATTCAAGATTTTAAATTTCTAATGGTGCTGTTTAGCATAATTTGAATTGCTACAGCTTTTATTTTCAATTCATTAGGTGCCTAATAATCAACAACCCCCTAGTAGAAGTTGTATTGACATCTTTATCTATTATAATGTTGAAGATATTCAAGATTTAAAATTTCAAATCCTGCTAATTAGCATAATTTAAATTGCAACAACTTTTGTTTTCGATTCATTACATGCACAATGGTCAACAACCCCCTAGTAGAAACTGAGATCACATCTCAATCTATGATAGTGTTGAAGATATTCAAGTTTTAAAATTTCAAATGCTGCTAATTAGCATAATTTTAATTGCTACAACTATTGTTTTTAATTCATCAGATGTGCACTGGTCAATAAACCCCTAGCAGAATTTGGAATGACATCTCTATCTATTATTCTTTTGAAGATATTCAAGATTGAAAATTTCAAATGCCCCTAATTTGCATAATTTTAAACATCTTCATTTCTGTGTATGAAACGGCCAAACTCCTTTTATGGAGGTACAATTATGCCAAGTTTGGAGTTTCTTGTAAAATAAAACCCGAAAAGGTGTCGGACAAATTTGCTGGTAAAGAAAGAAAGAAAGAAAGAAAGAAAGAAAGAAAGAAAGAAAGAAAGAAAGAAAGAAAGAAAGAAAGAAAGAAAGAAAGAAAAAAGAGAAAAAAGCTGGAAAAGAAGATTTGCTTCAAAGCAAATCTGTCTGTGTACCTTCAAAAGTTGTAAAAAGTAAATGCTACAACTTTTATCCTTTGGTACTTCACACTCCATTAAGCTTATGGCTGCATGCAAATTTCAAAGTCCAAATGACCTTTAGCTTTGACCTTTACAGGTCACATGTAAATTGCACATTGTTACAATACCCATACTTTAAGCCAAACATGAACCAAATCGGAGTAAAATTGACCAAGTTATGGCAAGATGAAACTTTCAAAGGGCCAAATGACCTTGACTTTTGCCTTTTTGTGGTTACATGATCTTATAAAAATGTCCAGTGTAGCAATACCTACAATTTGAGTCCAACATGATTAGAATTGGATGGAGGTTAGCCAAGTTATGACTGGATGAAACTTTAAAAGGTCCACGTGACCTTGACCTTTGAACTTTAGAGGTCACATGTAAATTTAAAAAATGTGCAAGGTTACAATAGCTAAAATTTGAGCCCAACATGATCAAAATTGGATAAAAATTGCCAAAGTTATGGCTAGAAGAAATCAACCATCGAAAGTGGCCTTTGACCTTGCAATGACCTTTGACCTTGAGATGACCTCTACCTGAAGTGAACTTTGACCTCAAAAATGACATTTTGGCTTAAAATTGACCATTGACCTTGACATGACCTTGGCATTTGAGATGACCTTTACCTTGCTATGATCGAACTCCTATACATTTGGAACCACATCTTCTGTAGTATTTAAGATATTGAAAATTTAAAACTTTAATTAACCCTCATTTGCATAATTTTGAAAAACATGCCCTGTCATTATTAAAATGTCAGACTTTATCCATAGAAGTATAATTGTGCCAAGTTTAGAGTTTCTACATATAATACTTTTCAAATGAAATGTCGGATAAATTTGCCTGTAAAGAAAGAAAGAAAGAAGAAAGAAAGAAAGAATTAATTCCCAAAAAAACATAAAAATGTGTGTTGACACACACACTACTTTCATAAAGAATTCCTAGAAAAACAGAAAAGTGTGTGTTGACACACACACTTTAATTCCTAGAAAAACAGTATGTCTGTGTTGGCACACAGACATAACAACAAAATACAGTAAACCATTTTATTCGCTAAAGTATTATAATAGGGCTACAAGCACAATTTGCTCCTTTGGGTCTAAGCTCACATCAGTAGCTCCTGTTGCGACGATCCAAATACTTTCGTACCACCACTTTGCAGATTAAATGTGAGTCTGTGATTGCAACTTGAGCACAGTTACAGGCTGATAACTTAGACAATTTGTCTGGCCGAACTGCACCTCGCAGGATTGGATGGTTCTCAAATGACAAACGGGTACTTTCGGCCACCGGATCGCCGTCCTGCGAAATCAAAGATGTTGCATCTAAAATTTTCTTCTGTACAACTTAAATGATTGACTCATTTGAATACTGTCCAATGAAGTACCGCAGGGAAATAGGCTCAGGCTGGACACAAAGCTGGTCTATAACTAGCACATCATTTCTTTAATAGCACATAGCTTGATACAAAGCTGGTCTATAAGTAGCACATCATTGCTTTAATAGCACATAGCTTGATACAATGCTGGTCTATAACTAGCACATCATTGCTTTAATAGCACATAGCTTGATACAAAGCTGGTCTTTAACTAGCACATCATTTCTTTAATAGCACATATCTTAAATGTTGCGCCATCTCTTCTTTCTTTAAAAAATGCTGATACAATTTATTGAACTCTTTGTCCTAAAGGCCCATAAGTAGTCTTGCTTAAGACCCTTTCTTAATTAATTTGTTATAAAACAAAATAGCTCAGAATTATTATAAAAATAAATGATGGGGCTGTCCGAGCGTCAAGCAAGATCAAGCCTAGCGGCGAAGTGGTCCTCACGTTTAAAAGACTCTTCAGCTTTGCGGTCATGACTTCGAAACTTTTTATCATTTTTTTTCTCTGCAGTGTCCATTTTGTACAATACAAAGGCGTGTCTACTTGACAAGTGTGTCATCGATTATTTTTGAAACTGAGCTGTCGGCTGAATTTGACATTGAATGACATAATTAATGCTGACAATTTCCCCTTTATTTGAATGTAACTGCCAAATAATAGACGCCACTATGAAGTACTTTAGAACTTCAAACCAAAAGATTTTGCAAAAACTCGAACGGAACTGCTTCCAAGGACAATGTAGGGCTATATGGCGCTGAAAAAAGGTACATGCAGTCGTAGACCCGTTTGGATGGGCAGCAGAATCAAATATAAACTTTGTCCCAATGTGCCCTGATCTCCCCTATCAATATCTTTAACGATACAAGAGTGTTGCATGTTGAATTGAGAAGTTACATATAGGAGGTTCAATATTATACATATGTACACGGAGCTCCTCGGAAAGTCTCGACCAACACACCGAAACTGGGTTATTTTTTTTCTGATTTCGGGCATTGTTCCTGGATTGTCTAACAGAACAAAGGAGCACAGGTATAAGCTCTCCAGAACATACAAAAGACAACATTGCAATGTACCTGACACATGTATAGGACCAAATACCAAACAAGCCGAAAAACATTAATAACGGTTTTTAAGTACAAGCATTCATTATGGTCGACTTGCTAGTTTTCGGGCAACGGTGTATCCGTGGTATTTTGCGTTTTTACGTTATTTTACATGCCCTGACCGGGAAATTCTTTATGTTGCAAAATTTGAGTTCAATGATCACATATCCTTGGAATTCTAATACGTTTGTTCTACATATCAACTTAAATGAGTAAAAATCTAAAATTAGAAGAATATGCCAATCAGCAAAACTGCGAAGCATCAAATGATGACAACTTTAACCCGCATTCCCTAGTGTACCATGAAAACTCGTGTGCGATCTGGAGAACTCAAGCATGTTTTCACATAATAAATAATTTTGTTGGGACAGAAGTAGAATTCTTTAACGGGCGAAATGCAGACTGCCTAATGGTTCATTGGTAAATGCTTGTTTTGTAAGGAGTTGTCATTCACCACGTTTTGCCTGTGTGTGCCTCATATGTATAATAATTTATTGACATTCTTGGAAAATGTTATAAGTTACATATATCCACGTTGATTTAGACTAAGAGGTTGATTGTCCTCATATTACGCACTACGAAAAAAGCAAAGATATCCTGATTCTTTTCTAAGCTCCTGTGTCTAAGTTGTCACTTTAGCATTGCTTGTACATTTGGCTGGGAATATCATACATTCGGCAGATGCTTCTTTTATGATTATTGCTCATTTGGCATGTTATTTCAACATGTGTGTCAGATTATTTCCATTTTCAAAGTTACATATATCGACCGTAGGTTAACACGGTGGGGTTGATTTTCAGTACATTGTCCTCTGTGAAAACCAGCAAAGATAGCATAAATCTTTTCTTTGATGGTTCAAATATTTTCGACTTTTAGGTTATATAAACTGTTAATAACTTCGAGATTGTACCCGCAAAGCATAACTTTCATTTTTGTATTCCACAGACTTAACTTTATTTCCTAGTTTTGTGTCTAAGAATGTGCCAGACATGTTTGTTGGAGAGCATTCAACAAAATACTGTTAGCTGTTAAGTATGTGATGCATGTTTGTAGACAACAAGTGCATGAGTGACATACCATAGGTTTAGTGAATTGTTACCACATATGACCAATAACGTGTTGTACTGAGAAGCTAAATGTGTTAAGACTATTTCAAATAATGAAGAACTACTTTAACTTCAATTGAAATTCAATTTCCAAGTAGGAAATTAATGTTACAGTCTTCATAAGACACCCCCGAATTGGACCCCACAGGTCAATTTAACGCGTGTAATTTCAATATGAAATGCTGCTATTTCATTTGACTAGACACTTTCCCACAGACGCTGATGTAAATTTTTTCAGAACCAAGAGAACCTTTCATGATGAAAACCTCTAAAATACTGAGGACATTTACAAAATTCAGTTTGGTCGCATAATTAAGTATTGTAAGAAGCACCACTGACCCTTTCATGAATGTTGATACAGGTACAATTGAATGACTATTAGAACTGTGTGATATCATTTAAAGTAAGTTTTCTGCTTTTGTAGGTTTTAGTGCGAAACATTTTCCACAGTGGAACAAAAAGTATTGCCAACTTCAGTGGGACAACATATGGTCAGATTGGGGGGGGGGGGGTCTCTTTTCCAGACTGGTATATAAGTGCAGTTGAATATGTTAGGTCTTGTGAAAGAGTTTTTCAAAGGTTTAGGTATCTATATCATTTTATATACTCTCCAAAAATAATGTTTCATATTGAAATTGAAGTGTTGTATACATTAATATTTGCACACCTATTATTCTTTCTTCACATTAAGATAGACCTTTGTCCCTCCATACTAGATTCCACTGAAAATACAGACCCATTCAGTAATGAATAAACATAAGCAACAAATGCCTTGCTGGGTCAATATTCAAAAATGGCAAGTTTCAGATTAGTCTTTATATGCAGCAAACCGGCCGCCATCCAGTCATTGCAGGCTCCCTGCTGTACACTGCCTTTTTGGTGTCTCTTTGGCTAATATTCCCTCAAGCTTTCAAGAAAAGTCAAGCCAACGTATTGCGTTCAGTAGTATCTGTAGCCCTGTTTTGTGTTGCTGGCCCAAGCATCTCTGTCTTTAACTGCTGTTCCAAGCATATCTCAACAGATAAGCTTAATTATGGCCCCCTCTTAACGGAGAAGGGGTATGTAGAAAACCTTTTTCCTTGTGTCCGTCCCGAGGGGGGGGGGGGCTACCCATATTTTAGGGTGAATATGTTCCACTCAGGGTATGAAACCCAGACCCAATGGCAGCTAATCAATTAGAAAATATGGGGGGGGGGGGGGGGAGGTGTCTTTGCGAGCTGGTATTGACAAAGTCCCAGCTAGGGTACAAGTGCACATCCCATGACGGAAAAAGAGCCGTAATCGAGCTCGAGTGTAATTTATGGGGGTCTTTGGGAGCGCATTTTAAAATTAAAAGGATCGATGGTTTCAAAAAGGGGGTTCTTTGAGAGCAACAAGTGGTCAAAAAATGGGGGTCTTTCCCGCGGAGCCTTCCCGTAATGCTAAGTAATGGGAGTACTCCCCCCCCCCCCCCTCCGTGTCCGCATTTGTGTCCGGGCCAAAATTCGCTTGTGCTTCACCTTAGATTAATGAAACCATGGATGTAGAAAGGGGTGGAGGAACAACTGTGGAATACACACAAGTTTTATCAGCCACTATCATATTAGTGCCTTTGAACTTCAAAGGCATGCTGCCTCATAAGCCAGCCCTTTGATGTCAAGGTGCATTGCCGCTTTAGCGGCCGAAGCTTGACCGGAAACCCAGCATACTTTGCGCTGGGTTTTATTTTAATCAAGGGTAGCTCTTCATTGGTGGAGGTAAAGAAAATGATACCATGTGGATGGTGTTTATGTATCCATCTTCCTCTTGACGAGAACTTTCTAACGGTATTTCAATGGAAAAAATCGGATGGATTTTACCCAAATTATGGCGATTTTGCTGAAAATGCGTACTTGAAATGACTGGTAAAAAAGCATTCATCTAAGAGGTTCTAGCGATCAAAAGTCTACTATCCGTCATGTTTGCTGCCTCAAAACTCGGCATGTGTGCTCTTTGAATAACATAGAAAGCAGATATGGAGTACAATTATGAGTCGGTTCGTGTTGGGAAGTCAAATTTTAGTCATGAAAATATGGTACTTTCGCATCTCTGTGCAGGCACTTGGCACTTTAGCATGGGTTGTCATGGAAGCTAAGCGACACGCTTGTTGAGTGCGGGCCAAAGTAGGTCACCGACTGTTCTGTTGTATGCGTCAGCTCTGTGTATTCCCCTTAACATCACAGGCTAGCAAGGTGTGATAATCCGATCTTTATCAGTGGCGGCAATAGGAGGTATGCATATCAACTGGGATCACGTGCTGCCACCTAGAATGAAGCACGAAACTTGACAGGAAGGAGGGCACATTCATGTGTTGAGCAGGGCCAAATGAGCTTTTGTGACAAAAGGAGCAGCTTGAGAATGCAAAAAGCTTAAGAGAAGTCATTCAATAAGTTTTAAAACATACTAGATGCTTAAAATATTTAGAAAATTTAATTTCCTTGGTAGAAGAAGTGTCTTTACTTGATGGTTGGGTAACATAACTTGTAAAAGTACCCTGATCATGGCAGAGGCATAGTTCTGTTGCCTAGCAACTGAGGGGACTTAACCAGGTATGCAGCTAATATTGTTTAATATGAATACCTCCTATTAAGATGTGACTCAAGAAACTCTCCAGTTGTGCCTCCACCCCTTTCTACCTCCATGATGAAACTGTACACACAGATGCATCTATACATAAGGGTGTGTCATGTACCAAACGTAAGTCAACAAGTCAAGTACCTGCGTCACTGTGACATCAGCTAGGCGACTGGTGCCAAAGGTTGCAGGTTCGAGTCCCGCTCGTTCCGAACATGAAATATATCCTCATCAAATCGTGTCTGCGCTGTAATTCTTGTACAGTTTAACTTAGTTTTATCTTCTTTTATCACAGAGCGTAATGTAGGGACAATCGTCCCCTTAGTCTAAACCACAGTTGATATACGTAACGTTGAGCATTTCCCAATAATGTCAATAAATTATTGTATGAGACACACAGAAGCGAAACGTGGTGAATGATAAGTCCTTACAAAACAATCATTTACCAAATAAACCACCAACCAGTCTCATTTCGCTGGTTAAAGAGTTTTACTTCCGTCCCAACAAAATTATAACCAGAAAAAGTTGAAATAATAAGACTTTTTTACTTATAATAACATGAAAAAAGTTGTATTAACCAGATTTTTTTTCGTAATAACAAGGAAAAAAGCAATAACAAGATTTTTTCTTGTTATAACAAGAAAAATAGGCGCAAAAACCAAACTTTTTTCTTGTTATAATCAGCAAAAGAGTTGCAATAACATTTTTTTCTTGTAATAACAAGAAAAAAGTCGTGAAAACAAGATTTTTTTCTTGTTATAAAGAGAACAAGCTCGTAATGACAAGATTTTTTCTTGTTATAACAAGAAAAATAGTAATAACGAGATTTTCTCGTGTAATAACAAGAAAAACTTCGTAATAACAAGATTTTTTCTTGCAATAAGAAGGAAAAAATCGCTATAACGATTTTAAGCTCAACTGACTTGTCAGTCAGCTGAGTTTATCTTATGGTCCTCCGTCCGTCGTCTGTCGTCCGTCCGTTGTCCGTCCGTCCGTTACATTTTTATGAATCAAAATGGATGGAGGAATTGGCCAAAACAAACTTTCCAGGTGCAAGAAGATCATATTCTCATACAAGAAGATTTATAGATGACCTGTGTGCTTTAAACAATGGACATGAAATAAAGGGGAATTGGAAAAAGCATATATCCCAAAGAACTAATATTAAATCTGGAAAATAAAAGTGATACAAAAGATACTTTCCTTGATCTGGATATAGAAATAAAGAACAACCAGTATGTAACAAAAATATTTGACAATAGAGACCAGTACAAACTTGATATTATCTCCTACCCTGGCCTGACATGAAACATTCCAGAGAAAAAAGCATATAGAGTTTGTATCGGACAAGTCATACGTGTTGCTAGAAACACCACACTTTTTAGCGATTTTGTCAATAGGGTTAGAACTTTGTTGCATGAATTACAACACAAAGGTTATAAAAAACAACAACTACATAAAACTCTGTTGAAATGTTTCCAGAGATATGACAAAATACCTAATAAATACAAAACCAGCTCAAGAACATTAGTCAAATTGTGTCAAGATGGAGTTTGAAATGGCAAAGTGTAGTCCTCAGAGTGTTTAAGAGTGGTAAGAGGGAAAGTACCCGGGGTAAAGTATACTTAAACCACCTAGAGAATTTTCTCTAGTCCGTCTTAAGTCGGAAAACCATGATCATACTCACTTTTTGCAGGATTTCTTTCTTTCTAATTTTCATCCAGTACAGTGGAAGAGGTGGCTTTCAGCTAATACCTTAGTACACTTTACCTCATCACACCTCTAGTCAACTTTATGGTGCTAAAATTTGTATTACTATTTATTGGTTTATACCAGTGTCGGTATGGTGGCATAGTGTACAAAGCTTTTAAGTTTCAAAGGAGACGTCCGTCGTCCGTCAACAATTCACATTTTCGACTTCTTCTCCAAAACCGTCAGCCAGTCCCACTTCAAACTTGGTGGGGATGTGCTTTGGGTGGGTGTCTACCTAGTTTGTTCAAATGGTCACGGTCCATTGATTTGTGGATTTTTTATGATTTTTTGTTTTTGTTTTTTGGGCAAATCTAAAAAAATCTCCGAAATCGCTCACCCAATAGCTTTGATATCACATAGGAACACTCCCTGGGACTCCTAGATCTTAATTTGTTCACCAGGTGCCGCTGCAATTTTTCGTATTTTTTTTAATGAATTTTTGTGTGTTATAGCTATTTTCGACTTCTTCTCCAGAACCATCACTCAGATTAAGCTGAAACATGGTGGACATGTTCCTTGTAGAAGGATCAAACAAAGTTGTTCACTATGTGCAAGTGCTGTGGATACCTGATTTTTAACGATTTTTTTTTTTCAGTTAGGGTACTTATCGGTCAATGCAGCTTTCCTATTGATTACTATGGAAGTCAATGAGCATTCAAATGCAAATTCACATTTTTGACTTCTCCAAAACCGTCATCCAGATTAACTTCAAACTTGGTGGCAATGTACCTTGGGGGGGGGGGGGGGTCTACCAGGTTTGTTCAAATGGTCATGCTCCAGTGATTTTTGGACTTTGAATGATTTTTTGTTTTGTTCTTTTTTTGGGACAAATCTTAAAAAATCTTCTTCTCCGAAAACGCTCACCCAATTGCTTTCATATCACACAGGAAGACACTTAGGGACTCCTTGTTCTTAATTTGTTCACCAGGGGGCCCTGCAAA
>OZ026619.1:58087919-58106945 GCA_964020975.1 Hermodice carunculata
GTTGTAAGATTTTGATTTATGCAAATGATGTGAACATGCAAAATGTAAATCTTGAATAGTTTCAAAACTATAATAGACAGAGGTGCCATTCCTTCTTCAATTTATGGGTTTGTAGCATAGCCCCATAAATTGTCCCATAAACCAAAGTTCTAGGCTTTTAATTCATGCAAATTAGGCAAATACACTAAATAAAAATGTTGAATAGCTTCAAAACTATTATAGATAGTAGTTTCAGTCAAACTTCACTTTATAGGTTTGTGACATGGTAAATCCAATGAACCAAGAACCAAAGTTGTAGCATTTTCATTTTTAAGCTGCGACGCAAATCTTCTTTTCTAGTTTACGGGCTGTAATTATGTCTGTGTGCCAACACAGACATATTGTTTTTTTAGGAATTCTTTCTCTTTCTTTCTTTCTTTCTTTCTTTCTTTCTTTCTTTCTTTCTTTCTTTCTTTCTTTCTTTCTTTCTTTCTTTTTCTTTACAGGCAAATTTGTTCGACATTTCATTTGAAAAGTATTACATACAGAAACTCCAAACATGGCACAATTATACTTCTATGGATGAAGTCTGGCCTTTTTATAAGGAGAGAGCATGCTTTTAAATTTTTTATGCAAATGAGGGCTAATTAAAGTTTTAAATCTTCAATATCTTATGTACTGTAGTAGATGTGATTCCGAGTGGATAGGAGTTCGATCGTAGCAAGGTAAAGGTCATCCCAAATGTCAAGGTCATGTCAAGGTCAAAGGTCATGTCAAACTCAAAAGTCAATTTTAAGCCAAAATGTCATATTTGAAGTAAAGGTTCACTTCAGATTGAGGTCATCTCAAGGTCAAAGTTCATATCAAGGTCAAAAGCCACCTTCGATGATGGCTTTCTTCTAGCCATAACTTGGTCAATTTTTATCTACTTTTGATCATGTTGCGCTCAATTTGTAGCTATTGTAACACTGCACATTTTTAAAATTTACATGTGACCTCTAAAGGTCAAAGATTAAGGTCATTTGGACCTCTGACAGTTTGATTCAGTCAAACCTTTTCCATCCAATTCTAATCATGTTGTACTCAAATTGTAGGTATTGCAACACTGCACATTTTTATAAGAACATGTAACCTCAAAAAGTCAAAGGTCAAGGTTATTTGGCCCTTTGAAAGTTTCATCTTGCCATAACTTGGTCAATTTTCACCTGATTTGGTTCATGTTGGGCTTAAATTGTGGGTATTCTAACACTGCACAATTTATATGTGACCTGTAAAAGTCAAAGGTCAAGGCCATTTGGACTTTGAAATTTGCGCCCAACCATAAGCTTAATGTAATGTGAATTACCAACGGATAAAATTGGTAGCATTTAATATTTACAACTTTTGAAGGCTGACTGAAACTTTAAAGGTCCAAATGACCTTAACCTTTGACCTTTAGAGGTCACATGTAAGGTTTCAAAAATGTGCAGTGTTACAATAGCTACAATTTGAGCCTAACATGATCAAAATTGGATACAAATTGACAATGTTATGGCTAGAAGAAAGCCATTTTCGATTTTTGAGATGACCTTTATCTTGCTATGATCGAACTCCTATGCACTCGGAACCACATCTACTATAGTATATAAGATATTGAAGATTTAAAACTTTATTTAGCCCTTAATTACATAATTTTGAAAAGCATGACCTCTCATTACAAAGAGGGGATACTTCATCTATAGAAGTATAATTGTGCCAAAGTTTGAAGTTTCTACATTTAATACTTTTAAAATGAAATGTCGGACAAATTTGCCTGTAAAGAATAGAGAAAGAAAAGACGAAAGAAAGAAAGAAAGAATTCCTAGAAAAACAATATGTCTGTGTTGGCACACAGGCATAATCATAGGGATCAGCGTCGTAAATGACCCTAACAATGTCCTGCATATTGTTCGCCCGTTTGTCGGCACCTTTGCGTGGCACATTACTATCCCGGACACAAAGGGTTAATGACAGTGCTTTTGCGCTTTTCCACATGTGAGTCAGAGAAACGACTGACCTGGAGAAAGATATCTCAAAATACACTCTAATTCGTTCATCTTTGGAACAGTGACAGAGTGGGAGCCACCGCTTCAGTGGTGTCATTTTTTTTTCGTCACAGGACTTTTTCCCATCAATTTCAATGGTAGATCGTGACATTTCCTGTTTTTATAACCCACGCAGCTGTTTTTTCAATGAATGAATGTATTTTGAAAGCCTTGTGACGGAAAAAATGACAGCACTGAAGAAAAAATAATTTAAAAAAACCCCACCCATTTATAGGGTACGTTTTGACTTTAACAGGGTACGTTTTTGCTAGTGAAAACGTACCCTGGGTACATTTGAAGGAGGGTACGTTTTGACCAGGGTACGTTTTGATCGGGACCCGGGAATGGGTACCCCCTGACAGTGGGCACTCACGCATCTATTCCTGAAGAACAAGTGGCACGCGACTCACAGGAGAACCAAAATGATAGCTGGTACTTGTGATCAACACTTATCGCTGCTCCAGGTCAGCCATCACATTACATGACTTGTCAGCATGGTGCCTTTGTTTTCTTCGATGGCAGTCAGCAGGATTAGAAACGTTTACATATTGTGTCTCTTCACATCTATTGCAGATAAAAACACGATGTTCTTATGTTAAGTAATCCATGCTCAGAAAAAAATGTAAACATTTACTACTTAGCTATTCAGACCACATGGTTATGAGGTCCATAGTGCTAAATTTTTAATTTTATCGATTCCTCATCAAAATTAAAGCACATAAAAAGATTGTAGACATTATGGGTAGGCTTCTGGTTGTAGTTCAGTTGATGAACATTCGATCAAAATTGTGGAATTTGAAACTTCGTTGCTGAATTCATAAAAATACAGGGAATGCGTGTACTAGAATAGGGGGTGAGTGTGTGTGATGGGGGAGGGGGGGGGGAGGTCCCAGCACACTGTTACAGGAAAAAAAATTTAGCCCCAGTACGGCACAGCATCAGAAAAAAATAATTCTTCCACAATGTTGTCCAGTTTGAATTATACAAAGGAAGAAGGTTTCCAGTATGCTGGAAAATAAAATAAATGCCCCAGTATGCCATTATGTATAGGTTGTGGGATTGCCGACAGTCCGATGGTTGATTTATCAGGGCAAAGTTCACGTGCAAGGCGAGACCATTTGACGTGAACCACGCCCTGATAACTCAGCCATCGGACTGTAGCCAAAACTATATACTTCGGCAGTGAGTAAGAAACTTCAAATCCTCCATGTCCATAGCACCTATGGAGAACTTGTGCTTATCATTTCAGAACAGTCAAGATGTTGAATATCATGCGTATAAGCGCCATTAAAATTTCCTGTGTAACGTATGACTTTCAGCTAATTTGTGAAAGTACACGAAATCAAAATGTTGAATAATGATAAATATGTTCAAAAATACTATAGATGCAGATGCTATTCCAGCTTCAATTAACATGTTACTGGTATTGGGGGCATCCAATGAACAGATAAATTAAAGTAGTCAGGTCTTAATCTATGCACATTTTGGTCAATAAACAAAACTGAACTGTTAAATATAAATAAATATCTTCAATACTATTATTGATAGAGGTGCAATTCCAAATTACCTTTAGATTGTTTTGAAGGCACAGCCAATCGATAGTTGTTAATCTACCCCATTTCTTTAAGGTAGCGGCGGGGATTGAGCCTCGCGCAGCGGTCCCGCGACTTTGACGTTGCATAGATGAACTATGTTTCACATTTCACCCACAAAACCATACATTTTATTAATTGTTCAGACATCTAGATTTGTTAGAAAGAAGATTCATATCGATACGATAATTTTCAAGGGTTTTATACGCCCGTTTACAAGAGGGTATCAGATTTGACATTTTGTCAGCATTTCTTTAAAAATAATCGATGCAAAAGTGCATTACCTATGTAAAATTAAAGTATAGACCAATATGCAGGAACCGTATTTTTTGTTTACAAATAAAATACATAATAACAGAATTATCGAATTCTTTGATCATCATGTTAAACTTAAGCAGTTACTTCATTTTGTGGGCTACAAAAGTCTTGGAAGGGGACATCTGACGGAAAAACAAAAAAAACGGTTCCCAGATAATATATTTATCTTTCAAAAGACGATTATTTGAAGCAGATCGATCAATTAGCTTTTTATTGACGCTGTCCACAAAATTGATTCATAAGCAGAAAATTTCATTCCGAGAAATCGCCGTTGAAAGATTTGAGGCCCTTTTTTCGCACATTGTTGGCCATAATGACGATACAGCTTTCCAAATTCGGCCCGTTTTGGTCCCAGTACTTCGAAGAAATGTCAATCTACATCTTTGATGTGTAGTTTCCAACATACAATGATGTTTATTGGCTTAAAAAAGCAGTTTTTTTACCCGAATGACATCAAATGCAGCCACACTTGAAAGCTTGTCACTCGGGTTTCCACGTGAATGGGACAGCTTCAAAGGGGGATTCGAAAGCGGATTAGCCACGTGACCCGAAGGTGCCATCACCTTGACCCTAGCAACATTGTTTGCATATGGCGCCGCTTGAACAAACGTGTTGCAGTTTCACAGCTTGCTCTACTCAGAAGGAGCCCGGTAGGCAGGAGTTGCTCACTCACTTCTCATCACCTTGGATCAAAGAACAACATGGCTTTATTAACGGCATGGATGGGACATTCGCCATTCAGTGTCTTGGACTACTTGCGACCTTACCGAAAAGAAAGTTGGAAAAATCGACATGCCACGATCACGGAAGAAAAGGAAGCAGATGGATGACAATGTGAAAAAAAGTGTTGACGACCAGGAATATGGATAGGACTGAGTCCGAGGGTAAATCGGACTTCAGCACAGTCACCGACTTCAATGTAGCTTATAAATGCTAGATACGCGGTCAACATGAATGATCGTGACGTAACATTTAAGACAATAGTCCTGTTACTGATAAACAAACACTCCCAGGATAAATTATACTTCAAAGAAGAAACAAAACAAAAAACAAAAACAAAACAAAACAAAAAAAAACAAAAAACAAAAAAAACAAAAAAAGCGAATGTTTCATATGTGTTGAGAATCAATTAGTTTTGTTTCAACGTTGTATTGGTGATGAAACTGTATTGCTAGATTGAAAAACCTAATTCATTGATTTGCTGAAGTAGTCTTTGATCAGACCCTGACGGTTACATAGATCAATATTAGTTATAATGCACCAGACCACGCTCAGATGTAAGGTGATGACGCTACCCTTCGTGCGCAAGGGTAAAACTTTCTTGCCTGCTAAGACGGACTGTGTTTGCTTGCCTGGCGACATGCACTTCAAGCGCAATTTAACAATTACACAGAGCGAGTCTGTCTGGCAGTCAAGAAAGTTTCCAATTCCCACAAAATTGAGAAAGGGATGGGCATCGTGAGGCAGTGTGTTCTTTGTGGCCTTGGCTTGTGCGCTTTTTTTTTGATTTTGTTTTGTTTTGTTGTTTTTGTTCTTGCCGGGAGCACAATAGAATACGCCAAGCCTATTTCATTGGTTCCTCCACATATTAGCGCCTTCCTTGTGATAAAGAATGCCATTCACTTTGCCACGTTTTTCTCGCGTATTGCCATTCGAAACCTTGCCACTCATGTAACATATTTTTTATTTTGTGGAGATAACTAGCCCACTGAAAGATAGTTGGCTCACCCTTGAACTGCAATAAACTGATCGAGACACAAAACCGAAACTTCCTGATGGGTGGGTGCGGGCGAGTGGTATCGGAACATGCCGCGCACAGTGAGACAAAATACTTTTATGTGACCGATCAACCAGCTAAAAGCAGAGTGCAGAGTCGCTTTTCGCAGTCATTTAACAGTAATCTGATTATTTTATCCCCTGATGGTCCAATTTTTAAAGCTTTTTTTTCTGTCCCCTCGCTCAGTGTACTTCGAAACACCCCCGTATGAAGTGGGCAAGTCCGTGCACGTGCAATGTGCCAGTCTTCCAGTTCCACAAAATGGGACAGCGCTACAGACGCTACCAGTTTTAGTGGAGGCGTGTGCTTCATATAAATTTACTTCAAGGTTAACATTTAATGCTATTCACCGTTTCACATTCAGGTAAACGGACATATAATTATTGAAGGCAGATATAATTATTTACGCTGAATCGAATCCCCGCTTTTATAGTTTGCGGCATATTTATAGCCAAGTGGTCCAGTGTTAGGATTCCTCGATCGTCATGCGTATTTTTTGCCAGTAAACATTAAAAGCAAATTGGTCTTGGATAGGGCAAGACTGTAGAAAGGGTTGTAAGCCTTTATGATGTATACAATGCCATGATTCTTAGTAACGATTTACGCATAGGTTGAAATCGCCTTCATTGAAAACACACTGAGGCTCACGTCCATCGCCAGGTGCCTTTTTGACAATCGTCACCTTTTATCGTCCCTTACTTTTTAATTTTTTTTTTATCACACCGAGAAGGAAAACATGAGCCCATCGATTTAATTATCTACATGGCCATTTGGTCACCACAACAAACCCATTAATCTGTCCTAATCTTGTCAAGCAGTTTATACAAGAATTGGTAGCAGCGCACCTCAAAATGTCACAGTTGGTCGCTTGTCGTTGCTACGGTCCTGGATTGTGGAAAGCAGCCGACTGCTATCCAAACTTTGGCGGACTAATTAGCATACATTTGTAAACAGACATGCTCATGCTGCAGCCGGCTAAAACATGGTCATGTTTTTTCCTTTTTTATCACATAAATTTTGTTTTTTTAGTAATCATGTTTGGTGACAAGAAAGTTAAAGTGCCAAACTTTACGGAAATGGAAAAAACTCATTTTCTGTCGGGTCACGATTTTGCCGTTATAGCTCAATCCCCGCCGCTACCTTAATGAAGATGGGAAAAGTAGCCTCTGGGTAATTTAAATTCCTCTCCTCGTGTTAATCCAAAACAATGAACAGTGACTGAAAACTGTAACTACGCTATTTTCGGTGTGTACGAAAAATAAAAATAAGTAAATGTATAAATAACAAAATATAACCAGAAAAGAAGATTAGATGCAAAGCAAAACTGTCTGTGTGCCTTCAAAACTTGTAAATATGAAATGCCAGAACTTGTGTCCTTTGATACTTCACATTGCATTAAGCTTATGGCTGGATGAAAAATTCAAAGACCAAATGACCTTGATCTTTGCCTTTTAGAGGTAACATTTAAAATTCAAAAATGTGCAGTGTTTTAAGGACACTTCAGACACCAAAAACCTTTGCATGGCCGATTTTGAAATTTTAACGGTTTTTACAAGATGAATGTCCTTTCTATTAGTTGTCAAAATTTCGAGCTTTTAACTAAAGTAGAAATATGAGAAAAACGCCAAAAACCACACAGGCATGTGGGTATCCGAACGTCCAAGTGTCATTCTTTTGGTTTTCAGCCGCCAAACGGAACAATGTCACCCGTCAATCATACTTAATAGCCCGCGCCGTCACGTGGCTGCAGGTAGCAACGGCCCATGGCAAAAAGAGAGTGGTATTAGGGCGGCAATGCGAAATAAGGCAGCATGCCGAAAGTATGTTTGTGGGCACGGAAAAGATGCAAACATGCTAACATATCATAGCCTTAGTGGTTTACTTTATAGTTATCTTGCTTGTTATATGTTCTAATTAAGAAAGACTTTAAATAAATGTTCAAGAGGAGCGGGAATCATCAGACGATAAACTTCAAAGGCCATGCCGCGATGGTTTACCCCAGTGGTCCTTCACACCAAAGACAGGCGGGGGAAAAAACTGACACTCTAATCAACAATACCCATGTACACAATAATACTTTATCGGAACCCAGGGATGAGGAAATAAAAGTACAAATAAACACATCGAAATAAGCATAAAGGTGAACAGCAGAGAAAACACACAAAATAGCATTACAAAACTCAGGTTGGAAAGAGAAATGAAACTCATTGACAAAATCACTACAAAATAATGACAAGCTAACTAAGTAAAGTGTACAGACAAGTCCAGCAAGCTAACTACATAAAGTATACAGATAGGTGTAAATGCAATAAAATATTATCCCTATAAAAACGGAATGAAGAGGTGGGGGGCGGAAGACCAAACCCGCCATCCGTACACTGACCAAGAGCAGCCATAGGCCGCCCCACCGAAGCAAGGCAACACTACTTTCGTTGCCAGGCTTGAGGTAGACTTGCACAAGTCCCTGGTGCATGTCCCTATTTTCCCATCCCGCGGTCCCACCCAGAAGTGCGACACATTTTCCCCTCCACAAAGTTAACTGAATAATATTATGCCAACTACACGGTGTTATTAAGTAGGTCCTACTATTATTATTATATTTTTTTTAACTGGTCGACACTGCCGCCGTGTCGGTTTCAACAGTAGCAGCTATTGAGTCCTGGTCAGTTCTAATCCCATTATCATTGCGAGTGGAAAGTGGCCTTCGATGAATGCATGGCTAGTCACTGGCCACTCATGCGAGACAAAGCTGACCGTCTCCCTCCGGCTGCCGACACCAGGGACTTGTCAAACTTGCACAAGCCCACTCTGGACTACCATCGATTCGGTGGGAGTGACGTCACAACATCCGGGGTTTCGCGGGATCTTAGAAGTCAAATCAGTGCCACAACTTATTTATTTTTGCATTAGGCCTAATGCAAAATGATCCACGTCATGATTTAAGTTTTGTTGAGTAAGACCTCTACATTTCTATGTGGCTCTTTTGTCAATTTAAACAAAAAGTCCATAAACACACTTTATCACAGTTACTGACAAACTGTCAGCATGATAAACACGCGGCAGCGGTATTTTCACCCGAGCCATGTTTACCTGCGGCTGGCGTATTTTACTCTCTTTCCGTGAAAAAATTGGACCCTCTACTCTATTGTACGCAAAGACTGGTACAGTGGTAGTATATGTTATCATTCTCACCAATTTACAGCGTTAAATTTTGTTCCTTGCTTTAATAAATTGTCCGTAATCGTCACTTGTCACTCTGCCCTCCTTCCCAATTGTATTCTACGAATAAAATATGTTTAAATCACTTGTGTTCACACAAATGTCACCCATCTTTCAAGCCAGACTTCACAACACGAGGCAGCGAGTTCTACCGAACGAAACAGCGATAGAAAAAACTTTTTGATTAGACAGCGAACACCATGTGATCGATTCTGGGCCCTTGTAGTTTCCGACTAAAATAACGACGCATCTGTTTGAAATAGAAGCAGTTTTGAAGGTGTTCCCGCTAAAATACTTTTGTTTCAGCCAATGGGAGAGCTTGTTGTTAAAATAGACAAGGTTTTGAGCATTCTAACGATATAAACAACATGGCGCGGAGACAAAAAAAAATCGAGATAGAGACGATGAAATCACCCTATTTTTGCGCAGTTTTGCAAAGTTACATCATTCAAATTGTCACAAGCAACGACCCGGTCATTGATTTAAATCATCGTAGTAGGAAAATATTCATTTTAACGCCGCTCGAAATAGCCATCGGCAAGAACTGACGTTTCTCTACAATAAAATGTGCATGCTTGCATGTAAATAAACAACAGTCAACACAAGGAATTTGAGACGGCCTTGAATCTGTCACGTGCTTGACTGCTCATGAATAATTCATAGCAGCGACAAGCCGGCGAGTTTGACAAGTCTCGCTGGACGCCTTCTGCCTGACGCGCTGCACTGCAATTAATCCTTCATTATACAGTAGCTCAATTAACAGCTTCTGAAGAGGAGTGCTTTATGACCGCTCGCTTGTCTGTGTAATAAAAAACACAGTGCAGACCGCCCGGCGCTAATCATCTGGAGTCAATGTTATCTGGTTATATACACGTTCCACGCCAATCAGCTAGGTAAAGCTACGACGTGTGTTTACTTAAAATTTAATTTGGCAATGAATTTGATTTTAAATAAAATACGGAAGACAGTCCAGTGAGACTTGAGCAAGTCTAGGCTTGAGGTCACGGGGCCGGAACGGCCGCCTCCATGACGTCACACTTTGAAACCAGACTGTCGCTGTCGCCGTTTGACAGATCAATGAATAATGTTTTCCATACTTCAAAGGCTCTTTTATTCATGTGATTGGCCAAGAATTGATTGACAACCTCCCCAAATGTTCAGGGCCGATGTTTACTACGTTTTGTACAAATATCAGCTCAACTTGAGCAAATGGTATTGTTTCAGAGGCAAATGATCAACATCAAAGGCCTTTGAAGCTTGTTTTCTCAGAAAGGATAATAGGACAAGAGCTCCACCTAAGAATGGTTATTCCAAGAAAACGACTGGGCAAAATTTATTCCGGTTAACGGCTTTTGATTCTTTAATGTCTGAACTGCAAAAGCGATTCAGCGATTTTCTAAATTTTGCTTCGTTCTTTTTCTACAAAATGAAGAAAATGAACATCCTGAAAATCAAAGGGAAAATTGAAACGTCAAACTTTGAGGATGGCTACAATTTGAGTCCAACATGATCAAAATTGGATAAAAATTGACCGAATTATGGCCAGACGAAAGGTCCATATGACCTTGAGATGACCTTTACCTGAAGTGAAGTTTGACCTTTAAAATGATATTTTGACCTAAAATTGACCTTTGACCTAAAATTGACCTTTGACCTTAACATGACCTTGACATTTGAGATGACCTTTGCCTTGTTATGATCGAACTCCTTTACACTGAAAACCACGTCCACTATAGTATGTAAGATATTGAAGATTTAAAACTTTAATTAGCCTGCATTTGTATATTCTAAAAATCACGACCTTTTATTATAAAAAGGCAAGACTTCATCTGTAGAAGTATAATTGTACCTAGTTCGGTGTTAGTGTGTATGATAGACTCCGAGAAAAAGGGCGGACAAATTTTCTGGTAAAGAAAAAAAGAATTTCAAGGGAAAACAGTATGTCTGTGTTGGCATACAGACATAATGAAATGTTGAATGATGCATGCCAAAACACTATTACAGCTAAAACAAAGACCAAATGCCGCAAAATACCCTTACTTACATGCCAATGTTGATGAATGAGTCGGAGCATGCTGCTTGTAATATTGTAATACACAATGTACAGTGAAAAACAGAAGTGGTGTGTGTGTGAAAGGCTGGGTCCTTACATCGTATGCTATTATTTGTAATTGCAAAACATGTACATGACCAGAAACACAACATCCCCTTGCTAGAGAAGAATTGCAGAACACCAATTTCGTATTTTTGCAGATCGTTAAAATGTTTTAAACCACAGTACTGTTACATTATGTGCCTGATTGGCTGGTAAAACCAGCTTAAAAGTATCTTCATTGTGAATCCATTTTCAGAATTGGTACTCCTGGCATGATCATTGAGGGGATGACAGGTTACAAGCACATAATTCCCCAAGGCCTCACCTTCACGGCAGACCCCTTCTTATCATTATAAAGTCAATGAACCATGTCAGGTTTACAGCGGTAACATGGACTCCACATATACAATTATAAAATCAGTACCTGATATCCCAATTACCATGAATATCAAGAAATAAAATATGGCTATGCTTGGCCTTTTTACATCATTTCAATAGTGTACAGAGCATGGCAAATTAATTACATGTCATTTTAAACTTTTCATGAAGTATTAAGACCATTCCTGTAAATGATATAATATTATGTCCATCAGCTGGTACTGTTAAACGAGAACTCTTTCCAAACTTTAGAACCTTTCATAGTCCCTACATTTTAGATGATGTTTGCAATTATTACATAACCAAAACTGAAATGAAACCGACCCATTTGTATGCATTCTGGTATGTACAAACCGTTCTGAAAAGGACCAGCGGTGACCCTTCACACCTAAATCTCTACTGAACCGTGATACATAACTGACGGGTGTTTCCTGGTGGATTACAAGCAAGTAGAACAAAAGTCTAAGGAATAAACCCATTCAGTTTTGTCAGTAACCTTCAGTCCACCACAGGCATCATATGGTCAACACAAGGACAGACGTGACTCCATGTCAACCACCATAGTAAAATTCGGGCCTCTGGGCCCAGCACAAAACGTAAACAACACCACGTGTTTACCAGGTCTCTATTCGTTGAAGAAGATAACACACTTAAAGTTCAACTTGTTCAAACCCCAGCATAGAGGCGTATCTAAAAGGTACATATGATTCAATTACATATCTTTACAAAGTTATAACAGACCTGTAATTCAATTGCAAGTCATAAAGTTTGCAATGCACGGGTCAGCTACAATGTACTTCAACTAATAAACGGCGACACGTTATCAGATTTCATACTAAAAATAATGTATTCAATATCAAGTAGAAATGCAATTCAAGACGAGAAAAGAAGATTTGCTTCAAAGCAAATCTGTCTGTGTGCCATCAAAAGTTGTAAAGATTAAATGCTACAACTTTTATTCTTTGGTACGACTTATTACATTAAGCTTATGGCTGCATGCAAATTTCAAAGTCCAAATGACCTTGACCTTTGACCTTTACAGGTCACATGTAATTTGCGCAGTGTTACAATACCCACAATTTAAGCCTAATATGAACCAAATCGGATGAAAATTACGAAGTTATGGCAAGATGAAACTTTCAAGGGGCCAAATGACCTTGACCTTTGCCCTTTTGAGGTTGCATGTTCCTCCAAAAAATGTGCAGTGTTGCAATACCTACAATTTGAGTCCAACATGATCAGAATTGGATGGAGATTGGCCAAGCTTTAACCGGATGAAACTTTCAAAGGTCCAAATGACCTTGATCTTTGACATTTAGAGGTCACAAGTAAGTTTCAAAAATGTGCAGTGTACAAAAGCTACAGTTTGAGCCCAACATGATCAAAGTTGGATAAAAATTGACCAAGTTATGGCCAGAAGAAAGCCACCATCGAAAGTGGCCTTTGACCTTGAAATGACCTTTGACCTTGAGATGACCTGTACCTGAAGTGAACCTTGACCTCAAAATGACATTTTGGCTTAAAATTGACCTCTGACCTTGACATGACCTTTGACCTTGACATGACCTTGACATTTGAGATGACTTTAACCTTGCTATGATCGAACTCCTATACACTCAGAACCACATCTGCGATAGTATATGAAATATTGAAGATTTAAAACTTTAATTAGCCCTCATTTGCATAATTTTGAAAAGCATGACCTCTCATTATAAAAAGGCCAGACTTTATCTATAGAAGTATAATTGTGCCAAGTTTGGAGTTTCTACGTGTAATACTTTTCAAATGAAACGTCGGACAAATTTGCCTGTAAAGAAAGAAAGAAAGAAGAAAGAAAGAAAGAAAGAAAGAAACTAGGAAAGATGATTTGCTAGCAAATCAGTGTGTGTGTCTTCAAAGCATATTGGTATGGCAATGTACAACTATTCCATAAAACAGGAGTAGAAGTCGGAATGGCATCTCTGTCTATTAAAGCTTTGAAGTTATTCAAGATTTAAAATTTTCCACTGGTGCTTTTTTACATAATTTAAATTGCTACAACTTCTATTTTTAATTCATTAGGTGATTAGGTGCCAATGGTCAACAACCCCCTAGTAGAAGTTGGAATGACATCTCTATTATACTGTTGAAAGATATTCAAGATTGAAAATTTCAAATTCAGAAAGAAAGAAAGAAAGAAAGAAAGAAAGAAGAAAGAAAGATGGAAGAAAGAAGGAAGGAAGGAAGGGAGGGAGGGAGGGAGGGGGACGGAGGGAGAAAGAAAGAAATAAAGAAAGAAAGACAGACAGACAGACAGAAAGACAGACAGAAAGAAAGAAAGAAAGAAAGAAAGAAAGAAAGAAAGATAGAAAGACACACACACTTCAATGATAGAATGCATGAGCAGGGATCTTGAGCATCCCCATGACTGTGTAATTGTAGATAAATAATGTAGCCCAAAATGTTTTCTTTAAGAGCCACCGAACTGACTGGTGTCCAGAAAGAAAACATTAACTTATAATTAAATTACCAAACAGACATAGCCATTCAATCAATGCAGCCTATGTTTATATGACAAAATTAACTCATTCAGTGATGAACCCAAAGAATATGCTCTGTATAATTCTTTCAAATTTGCATTGCTAATACAATGTGTGAAACAAATAAAAAAGGTCAGAATATCACAAATCATGAGCAGATATTATATTCTATTATGATTGTCAGATATTTTAAATCAGAACCCCCTAATTTAAAAGATAAGAATACTCAGTATATCCCTTTGATCCAAATTTTACTGTCAGTAAATGAAGACTTCTGTCCTGAATGAGTCAAGGGATGCCGCATTTTCAAAGTGTCATTTTGATGTCACATCTTGTAAGATATATACCAGGATTATGGCTTGTTGGCAGTTTAATTGAGATCTGACACCCCTGTAAAAATGTCCCACAGTTCTTACGGTGTTGATAAAGGCTGTGGATTATGAGTGAATTCTATTGGGAGTAATAAAATACACATAAACTTAAGGAGGAAAGGGTAGGGTTTATTTTAATGAGGTTACAGTTGCCAGGACTTTGGAATAAGCTGGCCATTTGATACCAATCATTCACTGTCACCGGTCATGTGTGTTTGGTGGGATGGCAGACACATACTGTACAGTATATAACGTATTGAAGATTTAAAAACTTTAATTAGCCCTCATTTGCATAATTTTGAAAAGCATGGCCTCTCATTATAAAAAGACCAGACTTTATCTATAGAAGTATAATTGTGCCAAGTTTGAAGTTTCTACGTGTTTTACTTTTCAAATGAAATGTCGGACGAATTTGCCTGTAAAGAAAGAAAGAAAGAAAGAAAGAAAGACAGAAAGAAAGATAGAAAGAAAGAAAGAAGGAAGAAAGAAAGAATTCCTTGGCACAGACATAATGACTACACCAACATACTATAAATACACTTTAGTGCAATACACAATAATTAACTGACATGTCAACACAGACACAAATCAGTCAAAACATATGTTTGCATACTCTTGCAGATTGGTAGTCTTTGTCTGCCGAACCGTCCAAAATTTGTAATACCCCAAAAACATGTGCATTAAATAGGTAATACTTAAGATAGTATAGGGTGTGGTTTTTGATCAACAGCGTTCCTTGCCTTGTTATCAAGGTTCTTTGTTTTCACCCAAAGGGCTTCCTGTTATGGTTCGCCCCTGATTTGCACTAAATGCTCTGTCTGACCTCCCACTTGTCTTTAACCTGAAGCTTTATTTTATGGTACCCCCTACAACCAGAGTGACCTTATCAGTCGAAATGCTGAGACATGAATGAGATTGATTGGCTACCAGCACGCCTCGGTTCCAAGCTTAGCCCTAGGCTGTGACGTCACCAAAATACACAAAATCCAACATGGCGGCCATGATATTAACTGGTATCACATACAAATAAGAAATTTGTAAAATGTGGTACAAAAGATGTGTTATGATCTCTTACCTTTATATATCCTCTTTCCACAGATTTAAATCCACATTATGGTATTATTCCAGTCTAATAATAGGGCCATGGTAGTCCAATATGTCCATTTCATTTCTGATCTGTCAGCCATTGCTGACCCTAATATCCAGAAGTCATGTACATGTAATTTGATCAAATTTTGTACAAGCAATGTGATGACAAAATATTTTGCCATCTACTGCAAAAATACTTTCCTGATGCAAGCAGTAAGATGTAGGTCCAAATTAGAAAGAAATAATCTTGTGACCTGACTTTGAATTTCAACCTCTAAAATCCGCCATTTTGCAAAAAAATCCACTTTTTCTACAAAGCTCCACTTTTGTAACATGGGGTCTATTCCCGGCAATTTGCACCAAGAATGCACTGCCAAAGCATACAGATCCATAATCCAATGGGGGTGGTGGGATAGTGACAACCCTGTGTACACCTTTCAGCCTAAAACGAAGGAACCCCAAAATGACATATTTAGGGGGTAGGGCCCTTTGAATTTTGATCAAATCTGTACAATTTGCCCTAGAATGCTCAAATATATTTTTTTCACAACTTAAAATATTAGTACGTATGAAACTTAGCCTAATCTATGTTATTAAAGAAAAGGTTTTATTTTATCAGTAGTTCTAAACCCCTATTACTTCTGATAAAATGGACTGTTCTGTTATTCAAATTGGACCGCTTGTATCTTGAAAATTTAACCCAATCCAGCCCAAATTTATACCCTCTTGAAAAGCATGAACACTTGTTGGTCAAGTTACAGCATGAAAGGGTCATGGATCTGTTTTAAATTAAAATGCCAGAGCAGTATCTGGTTAGTGGGTGTTCCAAACAGGCATCTCTTGTGTCTTCAGTGGGGTATTGGGTGACAGGATGCTCGTAAAATGACCATTAATCGTAACCCAATAAATGCACTGACTGTTATATACAGTAAAACCTCTCTAACCGAACACCTCCATATACCGGACACCTCTCTATACTAAGCACCATTTCTTGGTCCCGAATGTATACTTCCAATGTTAGCAAACTTCCCTATACTGAACACCTCCCTTTACTGAACACGTTTTTCAGGTCCCAAGGGTGTTCGGTATAGGAAGGTTTTACTGTCAGTGGTAAATGACTTATCACACCCCTTTCATGTGATCCGCAAACACCTCAATACTCCCAAATAGCAGGGACTAAGATGTGCCCATGTGTCTTTGTTTACATAAGCACTGCCCAGCAATGGAACCGAGAACGAGGCTGCTGATTTGACCGCTAATCTCGCATCTCATTAAACCCAGGTCAGCATCTCGACTGTATGCACTTCTCATAATATTGTCCAGGTTAACTGGGACACCACCCTGTCTGGCGGTTGTCTGGGACGTGTGGACACCCGTCTGGATTCCTTTTGTGGGGGTTCTTGTGTACTCTCACTGGGTTTATGTGGAGGGTCATTTTCAACTGGGGTTCTGGATTCCGCACTTACCACCCGATCTTTTAACATTCCAAGTGGCATTTGACACAGCCTGGGGAATGTGAAATAGATTTACGTGATCAGGCTGTCTGACATAGGCCATCTACAGTCGATTTATATGAACAGGACATGTAGTCATATGGCTCGTGGTACAGTCCTTCAATTTAATCCTATACTGAACCCCAATGAAAAGTATCCACATGCCAATTTTGAAGTATTTTATTGTTTATACTTGAAACATTTCATACCTAGACGTGCTTAGAACTTAACAAAGCATTCACTTTTCTGGCGTAAAAATAATGTCACGCTCTACCGACATTAACGTCACTTACAGGCAAAAAATGTCATTAACTGCCCTAATTGAAAGTCACACAAATTTTTCTGTTCAATATGGGATGTGGCCACCTCGAGCATCAACACATGCTATACATCTGCGGCGCATACTGCTGACCAGGGTTTGAATTCTGTGTTGGGGAACATTATTCCATTCTTCCTGCAGAGCTTGGATCAGCTGGTTTCGGGTAGTAGGCCTAGGTGTCCTCCGTTGAATACCTTGGCCTAACTGATCCCACAAATGTTCAATAGGGCTCAGATCGGGTGAGAACGCTGGCCATTCCATGACATTGATGTTGTTCTCATTGAGAAAGTTCATTGTTAATCTTGCAGAGTGTGCACGTGCATTGTCCTGCTGAAAGATCGCCAGATCTTGATGCTGCTCCATAAATGGGACCATGTGCGGCTCCAGCACCTCATCAATGTACCGCCTAGCATTGAGGATCCCTTGAATGACCACTAGGGGTGTCCGGTAGCGGTTGCTGATGCCTGCCCACACCATGACAGAGGGTCCACCCCATCGATCTGCCTGACGGACACAGGCATCTGCATATCTCTCCCCAGTCCGGCGCCACACACGTTCTCTGCCATCTGCTCTGCTGACACAAAAACGGGACTCGTCAGTAAAAAGGACGGTATTCCACTGCTGGCGAGTCCACCTGGAGTGTGCTCTACACCACTGCAGTCGTCTTTCTCTTCTGGGTTGGGTCAGCAGGTTACCCCTGTAAGGTCTTCTGGCTGTTAGGCCACTGCTCCTCAGTCGCCTCTCCACAGTAGAACTACTGACAGGACGGTGATTCACCCCTTGAGTCTCATGGGCTGTTTGGGCTGCTGTACGGAAACGGTCTCGCAGGTGCATCAGCCGGATGTGACGGTCTTGGCCAGGTGTTGTCACTCTTTCTCGGCCAGGCCTAGGCCGATCATCTACGGATCCAGTTTCTTGTTGCCGTTCAATTAGTCGTTGGATGGTGCGCCGAGTACACCCCATTCTTTGTGCGATTTGAGTGATTGGGACTCCACCCTCTGCAAGCCCCAAAGCATGGTGTCTTTGACCTTGGCTCAGACGCGGCATGATCGCCTCAACGAACCTGAGACCACTGGCTTTTTTCTTGGCTGAACATCCCTTTTTAAAGCCACTGAAAACATCAGGTCATTTTAGCCATCCAATAGGAGTGGTGGTCAGAAGCCATATTCGGTGCACAAAAGTCACATGCATTATGTAACAACCCAGCAAAAGTTAAAAAGTTGTCCTGAATGACCCTGATGTAGGCTCCAAACCATGCATATATGCACACACAGTACTTAGTAACTTACAAAATTAATGTGTTAATTTTTTTATGTGGATACTTTTCATTGGGGTTCAGTATATGTTTGCTGAGAACTAGCGCAATTGTATGCGGCCCTGTGTACCTATACTCCAATTTAGCTCCCTGGCTGGTTTTGTCATTTTACATGTACACATAATCACCATCTTTATGGTACAAGGGATTTTTGTTTGCATTTGCCCTGTGCAACATGTTTTGTTGGCTTTTGTTTACACTTAGACAAACATGCTGCCTGACCAACTAAACTTTTCTGCTTGGTCTTTGCTGAATGTATGCATATCAGCGGGAAGAGTGTTAAAATCTGTAATATACTTTCCCTTGTGAAAGAATGGGCAAAGTCTGGTCTTTGCCCAAATACAATTTCATGTGGGGAATATACCAAACTTGAATTCACAGAGTTGTTCATTAAAAACACGAAGTAATTTCCGACCAGTTTTTACGAGCTGACTGCATGTAGGGAGTCAGCTGTTTGGCTAAGGTTCTGTGTGCTCTCTCCATAGCTCCTAAACAATGG
>OZ026619.1:58107145-58122145 GCA_964020975.1 Hermodice carunculata
AATGTTTCGTATCTTCAGTGGTATGAGAGCATGCACACGTTGAGGCTGGAAGGACATTGACATGATGTAGATGGGCATTCAAAACAGAGAAGTTAAGACGTAGCTGCTTGTGGCATATGTTCAGAAAACGACTTCCATGTTTAAAGTATGTGGGCTTTTTGTCAACACTTAAGAGTAATAGATTTAATTTAGATTTAAACTGCGGCAGGGAATTGGTGAGACGAGCATCAACCGGGAGGTCATTCCATAATTTGATAGCAGATGGGAGAAATGAATCGCCGAAGCGATTGGTGGTGAACCTAATTTGGCGTAATTCAGTACGATTTCTCAAAAGGCGCCCAGTAGTGAATGCAACGTCACGAGGAACGAGATCATGTAGGTATTGTGGAGTTAACCTATCGTACATTTTAAAGAAAAGAATAAGTTTAAAGTATTTCCTCCGATTTGCCAGAGTTTGCCATTCAAGCTCTTCGAGAAGTAAGACACGTGGAGTGTATCTAGTTGCGCCAAGGCAGATCCTGGCTGCCTCATACTGAACAGCTTCTATAGATTGTGACAGGTTTTCAGTGCAATTGTCAAACAGGACACACCCATATTCAAGGATAGGACGAATCATTATACTGTACAGCCGTATGAGTGTTTGGCGGGAGAGTTTATATTTGAGTCTGCGTAAAAGAGCAAGCCGTTGGCTGGCTTTATTAACAATACGTGTTATATGCTGGTGCCATGACAAGTTACTTGAGAGTGTAACTCCAAGGTGAGTATGTAGAGTGGCCTCAGGTATCGGTGTGTTTCCAAGAAGTAGGGGAGGATGATCTGGCTTATGTCGTTTAGCTGAGAAGGTCATTGAGATGGATTTTATGGCATTAAATGTCATACGCCAGAGCTTGCCCCAACGATGAATTTGTGTAAGATTATAATTAAGGTTTTCAGCTATGGCCATTGGTTCGTGGACAATTTCAAGAATACTGGTATCATGCGAATAAACGGATGTCACAGGTGATGTTGACAGTGATGTCGTTAATGTAAACGAGGAAAAGTAGGGGACCAAGGATCGAACCTTGGGGCACTCCAGCCTCTATAGGGAGCCAAGGTGAGGTCTGTCCTCCAATAGTAACACGTTGAAGTCGGTTTGAGAGATAGCTTTCTATAAATAGTAACACAGGATCTTCAAACCCCAATTGTTTCAGTTTAAAAAGTAGACCAGCGTGCCTGACTCTGTCAAAGGCCTTGGATATGTCCAGGAAAACCATACGGGCCTCATGGCCCAACTCAAGGCCACTGTAAATAGTATGAAGTATGCTAACAAGTTGATTTATGGTGGAATCGTTTTTCTTAAAGCCAGAGTTTTTAGCAGAAAGTAAATTGTTAGAGGTTAGATACTCATAGAAAACGTTATAAACTAGACGCTCAAGTACTTTAGAGACATTACAGAGGAGTGAAATAGGCCTATAATTTTCCTTTGACTGTTTGTTACTTTTCTTAAAAACGGGGCACACGTTGGACCTCTTCCAGGGATCTGGAAAATATGAGCTGGATAAGCAGAGATTGAGCAGATCAGTGAGAGAACGTGAGATTGAGGGGACACAGTATTTAAGAAGGGTGTTGCCTATACCGTCAGGACCACAAGCAGAACTGGTTTTCAGAGATTTTAAAATCTTTTCCACATCATTTACTTGCACTTGAAATATAGACAGGCGGGCCTCAGTTCGGAAGGCAAGGTCGGGCAAGGGCAAAGGATTGTCATCATGCGGAGTCTTACACTGATCAGCAAAATACTTGTTGAAGGTCACTGACTTCTCAATATCAGAGGAAATATTCCTTCCACCGTCAATAAGAGTTGGTATGTTTTGATAAAGTTTGTGACCGATAATAGATTTGCTAAGGTTCCACCACCTTTTAGAGTTTCTCTCTCTTGAGTCTAGTTCAGATCGGAGTTTGGTAAAGTAAAGACGAATGGAGTTTTTAATAGCGTTAACTGTAAAGTTACGTTTCCGTTTGTATAACTGAAAGAGGCGTTCAATATTTTGAGTAGTGAGGAGCGTGTGAGGCCGAGGCTTTTGTGTCTGGCATTTATATCTGTTCCACGCGCGATTGCGCTGTCTTATTAGCCTCTTGATAATACAGTTGATCCAGGGCTTGTCCCTGGGTCGAATAGTGACCACGCGGAACGGAATAAACTGTTTACATGTGTCAATAAATAGGTCGGACCAGTATGACACAGTGTCACTTATGGAGTCAAAAACTGTGAAACCAGTTTCCCAAGGAGCATCAGGGAGTACATTGTTCAAATTGACAAAATGAGCCCTCTTGAAGTTCCAGACAGAGCGTTTAAAGAGGCGATCCTTGTAATGATTCACAGAAAAAGAGCAAAAGACGACAGAATGATCAGAAGAGGATATAGGAGGAAGTATGCCGGAGTTAAGGATATGGTTATGGGATATAATCAACACTTTTTGAGCCTTATGATTGGCTAATTCCTACCAGCCATATGACAAAGATGAATAAACTAGTTTATTCTTTCATGAATATGCAAGCAGCAGTTAAGTGCACCCGGTGCAACTGCACATGTTTTCGCTTAGGCAGTAGCTAAGCGCCTCTTTAACGCTGATTTCCTGCGTACAGATTAGAATATTAAGTGCAAACTTAAGCAATTGCATGAGAGTATGGCACGCTACCCAGCATGAAGTGATCTTTTCAAAATGTATGATGACGCTGTACTCTCCCCCACCTGTTTCAGATTCTCTTTCCTGTCATGAGCAATGTCCTTTTATGCTTTGCTTTTTATATTTTTCCAACAGTCCTTTAGTTGTTTGTTTGATGTATATTACATCTGTTGTTTAAAAATTTTCTTTATTTACACCCATGCCTTCTCTTTTTCCACAATGCTTTCTTTTGTCTCCTTATTGTCTCGCCAGCATAAGCTGTTGGCGAGACTAAGCACTCACTTTCTGTCCCTCCGTCCTTCAGTCCTTCCGTCCGTCAACAAAAAACTTCGGAATGGCATTATTTCACTAACTACACTGGTTAGGGTTTTCATACTTGGATAAATTATTTATTTTGATGGTCACTACAGATTTGTACCATCACTGTCACACTTCATTGGTTACATCTTGCTTGAATGAGCATTGTAGAAAAAGTTCGGAGTGGCAGTATTTCACTAACTACACTGGGTAGGGCTTTCATACTCGGGTAAATGATTGATAGTGATGGTCACTGCAGATTTGTACCATCACTGTCATGTTTCATTGGTCACGTCCGTCCATCCGTCAACATAAAATCACCCCTTCGGAGTGGCATTAATTATTTCACTAACTTCACTGGGTAGGGCTTCATAGTTGGGTAAATGATTGATAGTGATGGGCACTCTACAGATTCGGACCATCACTCTCATACTTCATTGGTTACATCATGCTTGAATAATCATTGTAGAAAAACTTCGGAGTGGCTTGAATTATGATGGCCAGACATTCATGCCGTACCCCCTCCCCTGGGCATGGCTCTGGTTTTCAATTATCTGTTCGAAATCTTCAATGATTTTATGATTTTAACCAGTCTCCTTTTCAAAAACCGTAAAGTGCACTTTTTTGCCATATATTGAAGAATTTACAGCGAGGATTGTGTGTTTTGCTCGGTGGCTTTCCTTGATTGTGACTGAATTATGGTTACCCCACACCAACAGGGCGTGTTATGTTGACACTGAGCCACCCAGTTTAACTTTAAGGCCGTTCAATTTTGAAAGGGATTACATCAGTAACGCAAGTGACAAAGAAGTCACAAGACATGATTCCGTTTTGTAGCTTTTATTAATAAGTAAGCAGCAGTCAAGTGCACCTTGTGTAATTACACACATTTTCGCCTAAGCAATATCTCAGCGCCTCTCAAATGCTGAATTCCTAAGTGCCGATTTGAATCTTAAGTGCAGTTGCTCGAGAGTTAGATGCGCAACCCAGCAATTTGGATAACAGTTTGTTCACCCATTCGTACAGAGTAGTCTATAAGAGGGTGTGAACATCACGGAACCTACAGTATTTGTCAACCGAGTTCGGTTGGACCCCTACAAACTGTTTTGAAGACCAGGCCTCGCAAATATGCACTAAAATGGCCTATTGAGAGAAATAAAGTCCCATTGTGGTGACAGCTGTATGTGTTTGGCTAATTACACGCACCCAAACAATCAAGCACTGGTTGGAGGTTTAGCAAGTGCATTGTCGCGTTGCGCAATTTTCGGGGCAATTTTCTCCCAATGCTTCCTGCAGCAAGCTTTCACTTCATGGCCTTCTGATTTCCTGTCGCCTCCCTCCCCCCTCCCCTCTACCCGGTTGAATTATTTGATATGCACGCGGCCATCTTTTGTATAACAGGATTTTATGGCTTTTCCAAGGCTCAAATGCCTCACATCTGCATGCGATACGATTAGTCTTAACCAGAGGTCTTCCGAAATTCAGAATTTTTTTATGTCTGTGTCACGCCACCTGTGCAGTTTCTGACAGCAACGATATGTGACCATTTTTACAATGATTGCTCGTCACATCTGTGTGCCAACACAGACATATTGTTTTTCTTTCTTTCTTTCTTTCTTTCTTTCTTTCTTTCTTTCTTTCTTTCTTTCTTTCTTTCTTTCTTTCTTTCTTTCTTTCTTTCTTTCTTTCTTTCTTTCTTCCTTTCTTTCTTTCTTTCTTTCTTTCTTTCTTTCTTTCTTTCTTTCTTTCTTTCTTTCTTTCTTTCTTTCTTTCTTTCTTTCTTTCTTTCTTTCTTTCTTGTCCGACATTTCAATTGAAAAGCATTATACCTAGAAACTCCAAACTTGGCACAATTATATTTCTAAAGATGAAATCTTACCTTTTTACCTCAGCTGACTTGTCAGTCAGCTGAGGTTTTTTTTTGAGGGTCCGTCATCCGTCCGTCGTCCGTCCGTCTGTCGTCCACAATTCACATTTTCGACTTCTCCTCAAAAACCGTCAGCCAGATTCACTTCAAACTTGATGGAAATGTGCCTTGGGTGGGTCTTTACCAAGTTTGTTCAAATGGTCACGGTCCAGTGATTTTTGGATTTTTAATGAATTTTTTTGTTCTTTTTTGGGTAAATCTTAAAAAATCTTCTTCTCCGAAATCGCTCACCCAATTGCTTTGATATCACACAGGAACACTCCCTGGGACTCCTAGTTCTTAATTTGTTCACCTGGTGGTGCTGCAATTTTTTCCTAATTTTCTATGAATTTTTGTGTGTTGTAGCTATTTTCGACTTCTTCTCCAGAACCGTCACTCAGATTAAGCTGAAACATGGTGGATGTGTTCCTTGTAGAAGGGTCAAACAAAGTTGTACACAATGTGGGAGTGCTGCGGATTCCTGATTTTTAACGATTTTTTCAATTCTGGTACTTCTCGGGTAATGCAGCTTTCCTATTGATTACTATGGAAGTCAATGGGCATTCTTATGCTAATTCACATTTTCGACTTCTTCTCCAAAACCGTCATCCAGATTAACTTCAAACTTGGTGGCAATGTACGTTGGGTGGGTTTCTACCAATTTTGTTCAAATGTTCATGCTCCAGTGATTTTTTGATTTTTAATGCATTTTTGTAGGGGTTTTTTTGGACAAATCTTAAAAGATCTTGTAAGTCAATGGGCATTCTAATGCTAATTCACAGGACAACTGACACGAAATTTACTGTTTACTTGATAACTTGAGATCTGTTTTGAGTTAGCTACACATGTTAATTATTCTGTATGAAGGTCATGCTGAGACAGTACATAAATGACCTTGACCTCGTTTGTGGGGTCACAGTGCAACATACATGAATTTTACTCTTCATTATAACTTGAGAACTACTTGAACTTTGATGTTGCAGATGTAAGTGTTCTTCTATAAAGTTCAGACTTACTCAGAACATGGTGTCCTTGATCCTTTCCCAAGTTCATAGAGCTGCAAGTGTGATGAATGTCAAGATCAGCTGAGGCACGGGCTGTTCACACAGCCCTCTTGTTATAATAAGTGGTCATGCTTTTCAAAATTATGCAAATGAGGGCTAATTAAAGTTTTAAATCTACAATATCTTATATACTATAGTAGATGTGTTTCCGAGTGTGCAGGAGTTCGATCATAGCAAGGCAAAGGTCATCTGAAATGTCAAGGTCATGTCAAGGTCAAAGGTCAATTTCAGGTCAAAATGTTATTTTAAACGCCAAGGTTCACTTCAGGTAGAGTTTATCTCAAGGTCAAAGGTCATTTCCAAGGTTAAAGGCCACTTCAAGGTCGAAGGCCACTTTCGATGGTGACTTTCTTCTAGCCATAACTTGGTCAATTTGTATCCAATTTTGAAAACATTGGACTCAAATTGTAGCTATTGTAACACTGCACATTTTTGAACTTACATGTGACCTCTAAAAGTCAACGTCATTTGGACCTTTGAAAGTTTCATCCAGCCATAACTGGGCCAATTTCCATCCAGTTATAATCATGTTGGACTCAAATTGTAGGTATTGCAACACTGCACATTTTTGTAAGAACACGTAACCTCTAAAGTGCAAAGGTCCAGGTCATTTGGCCCTATGAAAGTTTCATCTTGCCATAACTTGGTCAATTTTCATCTGATTTGGTTCATGTTGGGCTTAAATTGTGGGTATTATAACACTGTACATTTTTGCAATTAAATATGACCTGTAAAGGTCAAAGGTCAAGGTCATTTGGACTTTGAAATTTTCATCCAGCCATAGGCTTAATGGAATGTGAAGTACAAAGAAAAAAAGTTGTAGCATTTAATATTTACAACTTATGAAGCCACCCAGACGGATTTGCTTTCAAACAAATATTCTTTTCAAGTTCCCACCTGAACTCCCAACTGTATGAGATAAATAATAAGGTTAACCCCCAACTTCTCTGCGCATGCACATTAGGGGCATTTGAAATTTTAAATCTTTGAATATCTTCAAAACAATTACAAGTAGAGGTGCCATTCCAACTTCCATTCATTCGTTTGTGCTATAGGCGCATCCAATGAGTCACAAACAAAAGCTATAGAATTGTAATTTATGCTTATGAGAGCTTGAAAAGGTAGAATATAAATGCCATTCCAACTTCAAGTTAAATGTTTGTGTTGTAGGCAGATCCAATGAAGCCACAAAAAAAGCTGTAAAATTTCAATTTATGCTAATTAGGGGCGCTTGAAAAGTTAAAATGTTGAATATCTTCAAAGCTATCATACGTAGAGATGCCACTGCAACTTGAGTTTATCGGTTTGTGCTGTAGGCGCATGCTATGAAGCAGTAACAAAAGTTGTAAGATTTGAGTTTATGCCAATTAGTGGCACTTGAAAATTAGGATACTTTGTTATGTTTATGTTAAATAACTTTAAAACTATTACAGGTAGAGGTGACCTAATAAGAACTTTCGTATCTTTATTTATTTCATTTAATGGTTTGCTGGTCAAATGTTTCTCTCTGACACATCGTATGATATTTGTCCAGCATATCATAATTTGAGTTTACATGGTTAGGACCAGAATTGAATGCTAGTATTATATGTGCAATGTTAAGCAACGTGGATATATATTTAGTAGAGACTGTTCATATTTGTTTTCCACCTTAATAAATTTTTGCACCATGTCAATTTGATTTTGATACAAGTAAATTCAGGGCGGTGGTAAGGTATATTTTAACTCATTCCATACAAGTCTCTGATTTTTCCGTACATTTACCTAGATTTAAGTTGACAATTGCACATTTAAATTCTTCATGAAAAGAGCTTTCGTTCAAGTACCAACATGCCTATAGTCTTAAATCAGTGGTTCTGGCACTGTCTGGCAAGTCATGCTGCAGCTGCCGCAAGTGACCATAGTTTGGAATGATTCCAGATAGACAGGAATGTTTTAGAAGGGAACAATTTACACAAAATGTTATGGACTGACATTACTCTATACTCAGAGAACTGGATAGATAAAGTTAATGACGTCCCGGAATTAAGGTTATTAATCTTGTCGCCAATATTAATCTTAATTGGTTCAATGAATCCTATGAAACTTAATGGATATATTCTGTAAGCGATTTTGTACAAGCTGAACATACTACTGGCGAACTTAGTTTGGCAAGACAAAGCATCAGACACATATTTTCAATTCTGATGTAAGTATCCTGATAATCCACTGTGTTATCCACGTGTTACCATAATATTATAGGTGTGTAAGATAACGAGGGGTGCACTAGGGATAGTTCATAAATACGTGGATCGAGATTTCACCTGAATGACACCATCTGAAGAATAATTCATATGTGAGTAATGATTGATTATCCTGGTCACTCATCGAAGATGGATTCATCTAAAAAAATGATTTATCCCTGAGTAACGATGCCCACCGAGAAGGGCAAAATACACTTATAACAATATAAAACAGGTATAGCAAAGCGGACTGTCAGGTATGACAAAATATATAGTCTCAGAAATGAGGCCTACAGTTGCACAAAGGTAAAGAAATATCAGAAAAAGGTTTGGAGGTCATAGTTTAACAGGCATGGACAACTCTATAAGCATGCATTAAAGGAAACATTTTATCCTTTCAGGCAAGTCAGTATTCAAAAATACCCATTGCGAGTTAAACAAGACTTTAGGTGAAGCACTGAAGGTCTCATAATTGCAACCGGAAAGACGACCTCCATACTGAATTACACGGTAACAAGTCTTCTCTCCTCATGTACAAAAGCACCAAGCAGGTATAAACTGTTCACCCGGGTCGTGGGTCAAATTTGAGGTCCATTCCCGAACTGACGGGGTTGACAACCAAGGATCATTATAAGAGGTTTACACATATAGCCTGTTGGCTAATAGGACGTCCTCTCTTCTTGTATATACAATGTCATTGTAGCATCTAAACTGTTACATTTGGAATTAAATGAGATATTGTCATTCCCATGCAAGCAAATATTTATTTTTTTTCGGAATGGGATGTTATCAAAGAATATAGCAGGTTGAGCAGCCTGGAGAATTTCGGAAATTCTCACCATGAATTGAATTGTTTCTAGGACGTGTGAATGAGGCACACTGCACGAGAAAATAAATTGCAGTTTCAGATTGATGCCCACAGGGGCATGCTTAAGTGTCAACCAACTGCCGTGCATAAAACTGAGCACTTAGGGCGCTAAATTCTACTCTTAAGGACAGCTAAGACACCAAAAATAAATCCCATCATAATCAATCGTGGCTCAAAATGTGTTTGCGTTAGGATAAGAAATCATATATGTGTGTAACCGTCATACCCCCAAAGAATTTATATGTCCCGTATTTGGGTGTCTGTGATGTTAATTGTTGATTAAACAATTGAAAGTTGACCGCAAAGCATACACCCCATAAATGTCGATATAAGTCACTAGTTATTTGTGATAAAGTCATAATTACACTTTCACCTTAATTCTGACATATTGGCAACGAAAAACGATCCTGAGATTTTTTATGTTTGGTTTAATTTTTCCGTTAGCCATCCTTAAAGTTTGACATTCAAATTTTTTCTTTGATTTCCAGGATGTTCATATTCCTCATTTCATAGAAAAAGAACGAAGCAAAATTTTGAAAATCGCTGAATAGTTTTGGCAGTTCAGACATTACAGAATCAAAACCTGTTAACCAGATTAAATTTGGCCCAGCCGTTTCCTTGAAATAACCATTCTTAGGTGGGGTTCTCGTCCTATTATCCTTTGCGTGAAAACAAGCTTCACTGGCCTTCCTGAATTAAGCCGCCTAAGAGAGCGGAAGAAATTTTGGTTCTCCCTGTGGGTCTCAAGTGGTCGGTCCAGGTCAGATGCTGTAGTTGAAGTATGGAATCATTTAAAGAAAGTATTTCAGCGTACCTGTCGACGCTGTATTCAGGAATTCAGTGATCGTGACTCGCTACGTTTATATTCTTTGTATATGCAGAGGAAGGTTTCAGCTTTCTGGAATGTTATTAAACGTCATAGGTCTACAAAGATATGCTCCTGTCTTGGTGTTGACCAGTTTTTAAATGTATATAAGAGTACTATGCAAGAGTCGGGTTCTCTTATAGACACAGTGTTCCATTAAGTCGCAAGTTCAATCTTTATTTTCTGATAATTGGCAGAAGATCTTCCCTGATGTCACTTTCACAAGTGAAGAGGTTGACAATTTTATTTGTTCCTTGAAGTGTAATACAGCCGCGGGTATTCATGGCATATTTCCTGAACATTTAAAATATGGCAAAAGCATTGTATTGTGCTGTCAGTTATCACACCTATATACGGCTACGTTACGTTGAAGTGTTGTTCCAGACGATTTTAAAATCGACGTGATTGTTACTATTCCCAAGAAGCCCACTTTAAATCCTAACGATGCTATGAACTATAGACCCATCACGGTGGGCACCACCCATTCCAAGATGCTTGAGCTTCACCTTATTCCTCATGATAAAGCTGGTTTCAGAAAACAGAGAAATCCAACAATGGCATGTGCTGTTCTCCACGACGTAGTAACTTACTTCCATGAGGCCAAATCACCTTTGTTTATCTGTTCCCTCCGCCAAAAAATGCTTCGACACGATATGGCACCCCGGCTTGTTCTGTAAATTATAAAAAATGCTACCCTTGCCTGACTGGATGTTTTTCTACAGATGGTATACGCAATTACAAGCCATGGTGAAATGGAAAGGCCAGTACAGGCCTCTGTTCTCTGTAACTAGGGGTACTAGACAGGGGAGTATTCTCTCCCCTAAATTGTTCAACATTTGTATCAACGACTTGCTCATTCAGCTGCAGTTTGCTGAACAGGGTGTGAGAATAGGTACAGACAAGTTCAATCCATACGCCGATGATGTCTCCGCCTTCTCTTCTACTGTTCCTGAGCTACAGGCCCTCATAAACTTATGTAATCAATACGCCAACAGATGGCGCTTTAATTTTGGACTAAGGAAAACCAAATGTATGGCTGCAGGTAAATCGGTATTTCATGAGGACCCTGTCTGGAAATTAGGGGACAATCCCATTAAAATAGAGGACCATCTTGAAATCTTGGGCGTTACATTCCAACGTGACAATGTTTACGATCTACATGTTCATGACCGTATTAACTCTGCTAGACGCTGTATGTTCAGTTTGGGTAGCTCTGGTTTCGCATACCCTGGGCTCTCCACCGAAGCTAAGGTGTATATGTGGAAAACGACAGGTGTCCGCTGCTTAGGCTATGGTATGGGATCTGTTAGATTGTCTGGCAAACTGTAATTGGACGTTTAAACGCTGTTCATGGTGGTATATTAAAATCCGCTTTGGGCATCGGAAAAGGTCCCACCACAGCAAACTTTTATGTGCCCTTGCGGAGGTTTAACAAATTATTATTATTATTATTATTATTATTATTATTATTATTATTATTATTATTATTATTATTATTATTATTATTATTATTATTATTGTTATTATTATTATTATTATTTGATGTTGATCATTTGCCTCTGAAACAATACTGTTTGCTCAAGTTGAGCTGATATTTGCGACAGCGACAATCTGCTTTCAAAGCGTGACGTCATGGAGGCGGCCCTTGGCGCCCCGTGACGTCAAGCCTGCCAACGAAAGTTGTGTTGCCTTGCTTCCGTGGGGCGGCCTACGGCCGCTCATGGTCAGTGCACGGGTGTCGGCTTTGGTCCCCCTACCTCTTTATCCCGTTTTTAGGGATTATCTTTTATTGTATTTACTCATATCTGTGTACTTTATGTAGCTAGCTTGTTAGACTTGTCTGTACACTTTAGTTAGTAAGCTTGTCATAATTCTGTAGTTATTTTCTCAATGGGTTTCATTTCTCTTTCCAAGCTGAGTTTTGTATGGCTATTTTGTGTGTTTTTTCTTTTATGTTCACGTTTATGCTTATTTCGAAGTGTTTATTTGAACTTTTATTTCCTCATCCTTGGGTCTCGATAAAATATTATGCACGTGGGTATTGCTGATTAAAGTGCCAGTTTTTTTCCACGCCTGTCTTTGGTGTGCATGACCACTGGGGTAATCCATTGCGGCACGGCCTTTGAACTTCAAGGGACATCGTTTGACTATTCCAGCTGCTCCTAAACTTTCAAGTCTCCCTTCATTAGAACGTAAAACATACAAAAGAACTGTAAAGTAAACCGCTAAAGCTATGATATGCTGGCCTGCTTGCATTTTTTCCCTGCCCACAAACATACTTTCGGCATACCACCGTATTTCTCGGTGCCGCCTTGATACCACTCTCCTTTTACCATAGGCCGTTGCTGCCTGCGGCCGTGTCACAGACTGTTAAGTATGATTGACGGATGGCTTTGTTCCGCTTGACGGCTAAAAACCAAAATAATGACACATGGACGTGCAGATGTCCACATGCCTGTGTGTTTTTAGTGTTTTTGTCGTATTTCTACTTTAGTTAAAAGCTTGAAATTTTGACAACTTATAGAAAGGACATTCATCTTATAAAAACCGTTACAATCTCAAAATCGCCCATGCAAAGGTTTTTGTGTGTGTGAGTGTGTGTGTGTCTTACCTGTCCTTAAACCGTTCAATAGCGGGGAACATAACTCAGGTGAACCATGCAGGAAAAAGGGATTATTTAAAGTTTAACTTAAGGTTTGTCATCTCGGACATTTTGGGGCTAGAAAGATCCAAAGCTTAGCAATTGATAGAAGAATACTTTCAGCGAAAACATTAATGCGGGCACGTGGTAACTACCGCGCAATGATACTACTTAAGATTTGATTTTCATAAGATATTTATTTATTCTAGATCACCCGATAGTATACAATACTAATCCAGAGGTTCTCCAGCAGAAAAATGGACACAACGTTTATACAGTACACACAGTACAATACAAGTAGTATGTGGATAATACCTGTAAGCTACCCAGGAAGGAAAGTTAGAAAGTAGACTTGCTCATAAATAAAGGTGGAGTAGACAGGACGTGTAAGTTTGTGCATACATTCAAGAAATAAAATACAAGTACATACATACATTTCTATGGTCGACTGTTAATCACCATATATTACAAAAAATAGATAACTGACGAGCACTTAAGTGACGATGGAAGCCCCGGGGTACCACTCTGCGTCTGTTAGAAACAATTGGACTGCATTACAAATTTTAAAGTTAGTTTACTTTGGTACGTTTGTGTTGCCTTTAATAAAGCGTGGAAGTAAGAAACTGCTCACCAAATGAGCAGTAAAAGAAAAAAATATACACCTGCAGGGGGTGAAAATTTACTTTTTTTGCAAGTTGCCCATGGGCAACCAGGAATTTTTTCTCATGTTGCACCAAACTCCCTGAAGCTACTCATTGTCTCTGATGTAAATAATTTATCAAATAATTGTATACAGAGTCAGACAGCACTTGGTTATTTCACGAGGAGTAGCGTTCCTGTGTAATTGATTTGCCTTACTGCATTGGAAAAAATATTGATTGTTGATATAATGAGCGGTTGTATGCATCCAAGTCAATATACAAAAGGTAAAATCCTACATGTATATGGTACTCGCTAATTAATGTGGAGTACGGTATTTAATCATTGCATGCAGACACAACGTGTAAAAAATTTCAAAATTTCCATTTTCAAGTCACAAAGAGAAACTTAAAATGTAATGTTTCACTTGCATAATTATAAAGGCATGTGAAATGACTTCAATCCATGTCTCTAACCCAAAAGTTAATATAGTGGTACTTCATTTCAAAAGGTAAACATCTTTTTTTAGACCTTCAAGAATTCGGTGTAATCCGTTGTATGTTCAGCTGAATACACAGATAATAGTTGCTTATGACCTCTCCCATTAGTCACTGTCCTATTTAGTCATATAGTCATTAGTTGATAAAATATATTTTACATGTACTGCGGCAATTCTTATTTTAAATGTATATAAATGCGATCAGATCATTTGTGATTCCTGTTCTGGCTTATTTCGTATTATAAAACACTGCTCTGATTAGGCTGAAAATAAAAAGTTGCCTCTTAGGCAACCAGGGAATCATCTAAGTTACCCCAACAAATTTTAAGTTGAGTGGGGAATTCAGACACCCCTTAATTTCGACCCCCAACTTAGACCTGATGGGTGAAACACAGCTTTCAATAGCTTGGTTCTATGGGCAGTGTATTTTGAGCAAATGAGGACAAAATGGAGGGAAAACTTAACACGGGAAAAACAAGTGCAACTGGAAGACGGAGCGATATGAAATCTGGTAAAAAGTGAATTTATGCGGGAATGACATAGACACAGCTTAGCCTGACAAGTATTTTGGAAGCGTTTATCGTGTGAAAAATAGTCGCGCTGAATGTCAAGCGATAACAGAATACATGTTCATTAAGGTTTAAATATTTTTAAAGATACCGATTGCCTAATATCTGGGGGTAGGTTATTTCAAAGTTAAATACTCTACGACAAGAAAGCTTCACCAAATCGTTTTGTTTTGAATCGTAATTTTCTAAAATTATGGCCATTTCTGGTGGTGTGTGTGGTTATATCAGGCGTAAGATTTCAAAGATACTGAGGTGTCAAGTTATGCATAATGTAATAAGAAAAGGACCAATTCATGACATTTCAGTCCGTCAGAAAATGTCTGCCAGCTTCACTTAGTGAGAAGGCAACGAAGAGTGTGACGAAGGGCACCGGTGCAGATTCTTGCAGCTTCCCATTGAACAGCTTCAAGTGAGTTCGACAGACCAGCTGTGGAATTATCAAATAATATCCAGCCATATACCGGTCGCACAGGGGCTGTTTACAGTCCTGTCAGAATTTTATGATACACTTTATATTTAGGTCTGCAAAAGTGAATGAAGACTTATTGATGACGCATGTGATATGGCAGGGCTAGGGTCGGTTATTGGCAAGAGTAATTCCTAAGTGAGTGTACGCTCGATTCAAACGTCTCTGCCAGGTCTGGAACACAACTACCCTTTTGGTGGCAGAAACGAGAATGAGGCTGAGATGGAAACCAAATAGGAGTGTGTGCTAATTTAATGTTGAGTATATAATAGTTCAATCCGGTGCAGCCATGTGCATC